>VUQS01006623.1:24782-36778 GCA_015108495.1 Heterochromis multidens
AGTAGGGGGAAGTTTTTTTTTTTTTTTTTTTCTGCCACAAGCAAGACAAGTGCAGTATGCGTCTCTGCAGTGATGCATTTCATTGACTTTTAAGGAAAACACATTTCTCTGTTTACAGTCTAAAAATTAAATTTGTCTCCCCCCGCCACCCTTTTCTTTCTACCTGCCATCTACATCATCTTCCTTCAGTTCTTCTGGCTGAGCCCATAGAAAATGAATGTATGGAGGGTTTGACGCTGAAGATTACTGACTTTGGCCTGGCAAGGGAATGGCACAAGACCACAAAGATGAGCACCGCCGGCACTTATGCCTGGATGGCCCCAGAAGTCATCAAGTCCTCCACCTTCTCCAAGGGCAGCGATGTCTGGAGGTAAGTGCTTGTGTCAGTGAAAGTGTGTCCTTACAAGGTATTTGTTATTAAAAGAGTGTTGTGGCCCGAGAGAAAAAATCTAGTTTCCCTGTGTGTGTGAGAGGGGAGGAGCACAATAGGGAAGGGAGTAGCAGAGGAGAGGATGGTGTCACTGGAGTTGATGACTCCCACAACTTGTCGGCCAACTCTAATGCAATAAAGCTTCTCGACAAGTGACACCAAAGGTGAACAGCAGCACCCATTCTCCCAAAACTACTCTCACTCATATATGTATGCTAAATATAAAGGAAGGCCTGGAGGTTATTGGCTTACCTTAGCAATAAAGGAGAACAGGATAGGGAAGCCCAGCCCAGCCTTGCTTTGTGGAAAATTTATAAAGTCCACCCACCACCACTGCTTAATCTTATTGTTAATTAATTGGCATTGTTCCAGACTAGCTGTTTCCCCCTTTTCACAGCCATTATGCCAAGTTTAGCTAATGGAAGCTTCAAGAACGCTTCAGCAAGGAAAATAACTGGTGGAAAGAGAGCGTTATGAGGAGTCTTTAGATGCCTCAAAGTCCTTAAAATTATTTGTGGCTTACTCATAGACAAGGTGACTTTGCTGAAGGAGCTCATATGTATAGAATAGAGCAAAGTAGTTATCAGTCATTGCTTACTATTCCAGTTTAAAAACGAATTTCAAATTGTTAAGATTTTACAAGTACTGTGTGTACATTAGGTGGAACCAAGATATTCTACATGTCTTCTAACTTTTGTTGGTATTGTTGAAGAATTTGAAATCAGCCTTTTGAAGCAGATCTAAAGTTGTATTGTGTGTATGTAGACTATAGTCTCTGTGTTAAATATCTCCAGGTCTTCTAAAGGACAAAATGATGGGTTAGAATTAGATGGTGAAAGAACAGAGAAGTGATAGTGGGAGACTCAGTGATGAAGAGATGGAGGAACAGAGTGATGGATTGCAGCAAGGCTGCCACAACCATGTGATGGCGTCTCTTCAAAAAGCTGCTCTGTGCTTTGTTGTGGGACATGTGTATTGCACACTGTCCCATTGTCTCCAGTATAGACGGAGAAGGAGGCCACACACCCGACCTAACCACAGCCCTTTATCTGGGAATAGCTTTGTGTGTGTGTGTGTGTGTGTGCGCATATCTGTTTGTGTCTGGCCACATCTACAGAGAGTCCCTTGATTATGGTTTGTGGTTTTATAATAATGACTTAAACAACTGTGTGATTTGTTGAGAGGGGATTTGTGATTGAAGTGTACAGTATATGAATTTGCATTTGGAATAAGACAGCAGGGATATTTTTACTGAGCAACAGATAAAACTATAAAAGAAAATTAAAATAATGCATAACTCTAATGTGCTGTGGCTTAATTGTAATCCTGTGGATTTGGACCCTTACATACAGAGCCTATATGAAACCAGCTCAGCATGCAGTTACACAGAAAGCCTTTTTCTGCATCCTTAAGAGGATCAAACAAGGATTTTTCTATGATACAAACTAATGACACAATTTTGTGGTACTTTAGAGAACCATATTTAAAACACGTGTTTTATTAAAAGTTTTTTTTGTCGCACCCACGCAAGTGAAATTTCACAGCAATCACAGCAGATTCTGGAAAACAGTGAAACGAGCAAATAGCAGGCAGCCAGGCAGGCAGCCCTGCTCTGAAAATGAAGGCTAATCTTTGTTTTTGTATTCTTTCTCATCTGTCCGTGGCCGCTCGTCTCCAAAGCCACCATGCGGAGACGACGACCGCTTCGGGGCGAGCCGGCGAGCAGCGTTTCTGCACAGGCACAGTGTGTGGAAGTTGTAATTAAGGAACTAAATAAAAAAAGGCTGCGGCCTGCGCTCTCCACTTAGTGAGCCTCCAAAGTGCGTTCAGTCAGGTCCGGGCGAGGGCTAATTGACAGTGTGGGAGATCCAAGTCCTGCGCCACACTTCATCTTCTTAGGACACAGGACTGATCCCATTGTGTGGGCTCAAAAGTCCTGTGTGTCTCTTTGTGTTCTTGTGTTTGCACAAGTTTTGCATGCATGAGTTCACAGTGCTATGTAAGCACGTGTTTCATCAAGCAAAAATATTCCATTCCACAAAGGTCTCTTAGTTCTCTGTCACTGGTCTCATAAGGAAGGTATATAAGACAAACTTTGCTGTACAAGGCAAGAATTAGAATGAAAGATAACCCTTACTTGAAAGTTATCTAAAACCTTCTTTCCTAAAATGTTAAGAAGCTGCATAAAATGTGAATTAAAACAGAATGCTGCAATTTGCAAATCATTGTCTACTGAATTGGGATTGAATTGCTGAAACTGAAATTTATTTTAATTAATTATTTAATAATTAATTTTGTGTTCCTTTTGAATTTGAAGCCAGCAACATATTTGAGACATGGACATGTTTACCAGGTGTTTCATCACCACTTCTCTTAACTGAGGAGAGCTGCTGTAGTAATGAAAACAAAACGTTTTTCTTATTCAGCACTTCAGGGCACCTTGCCATGTTTTGTTACATAGTAGTAGCTATAAAGGTTTTCAGTAGGTGACAGGTCTGGGCTGCATGCAGGCCTGCTTAGTACCTGGACTTTTTAGCACCTGGACTTTATGGAGCCATGCTGCTGTGATATGTGCACAATGTTGTTTGGTATTGTCTTGCAGAAATAAGCAAGACAAAAAGCGTTGTCTGGATAGCAAGCATATGTGGCTCCAAAACCAGTTTTCTTTGCATTGTAGAGTTTAAGCTTGCGTTTATAGATGAAAGCATGCTTGCGTATGCTGTAACTGGGGGCTAACATCTTAGTGAGGCCTGCTTTGGTTGCAGTTTTGGTGTAGTCCCTCTATCTGTATACCATACTCTATCCACACCAGGAAGCTGTTGTCACTGAAAATCTCCAGTAAATGCACTGCACCTTATCTATTCTGCTCCATTTTAACACAGGTAAACTAAGGAGACCAAAACAGAGCTGAAATTAGAGTAAATATTGCAATTACATTCATTGGTTGGACACAAAACTACCCCAAATGAATGCTATTGTTGCTTAGTCCAATGTGTGAATAAGAAAATGATGTTAGCTAACAATATATTATTTCAAGTGTTAGTTCATCATCCTATGTTCCTCCCTCTTCTTGAAGTACAGGTTGACCACACCCATTTCCATCCTTTTTGCAAAATCCACTACCATCTGCCCTTCTGTATTTCTCCTCCTGTCTACACCATGGTAGAACAGTTTGAATCCTCCAAATTCTCCTGGCTTTGCTTCCCTTCCACCTGGTCTCCTGCACACACATTATATCTACCTTCATTCTCTCCATCTCCATCAAGTGGAAGAAGATGAGTGGAGCAGTAGTTCAGTACTAGTACTCAGCACTACCTAGTTTAGTACTAGTACTAGTTCATGTCAAACCCTAAACACCCCCAATATATGCAACGCTGTGAGTGTGATAGGTACAAGCGTGAAAAGTCATACAATAAAGCACTGTATGAATGTTTGTGAATGGGTCAATGTGGCTTGTATTTCATGAAAAATATGAGCTTATTTTGAATTTGATGGCAACAACATGGTCCAAAAAACTTGGGACAGGGGCAACAAAGGCTGGAAAAGTAAGTGGTAATAAAAAGAGAGAGCTGGAGGAACATTTTGCAACTAATTAGGTTAATTGGTAACAGCATCTTGAAGGGGCAGTTTCTTAGAAGTAAAAATGGGCAGAGGTTCACCAATCTGCAAAAAACTGCATCTCTTAATTTTTGAACAGTTTTTGAATAATGTTCCTCAATGTAAAGTTGTGAAGACTTTGAATATCTCATTATCTACAGTACAAATCTAAAAATCAGTATTGGATACCTGTAATCTTTGGGCCATCAGACGACACTGCATTAAAACCAGACTTGATTCTGTCAGTGTAGTAGTGGCTCACAAACACACTCTGTGAACACAGTTCACTGTGCCATCCACAAATGCAGGTTAAAGCTCTATCAAAGAAGAATCCATATGTGAACATGATCTACGAACACCGCCATCTTCTCTGGGCCAAAGCTCATTTAAAATGGACTGAGACGAAATGGAAAACTGTTCTGTGGTCAGGTGAATCTAAATTTGGAATTCATTTTTGGAAAACATGGGTGCCACATCTTCCAGTCCTCAGCCTAAAATCCTGCATCTCTTATGGTATGGGGGTGCATTAGTCCCTATGGAACTGGCAGCTTGTACATCTGGAAAGGCACCATCAATGCTAAAAGGTATATACAGGCTTTAGAGCATATCTACCATCCAGACGATGTCTTTTTCAGGGAAGGCCTTGCACATTTCAGCAAGATAATGCTTAACAAACTGCAGCATGGCCTGCAGTCCAGACCTTTCACCAATTGAAAACATTTGGCACATTATGAAATGGAAATATGAAAACGAAGACTATTGAGCAGGTAACATCCTCGATCAGACAAGAATGGAACAACATTCCTCTCCCAAAAGTCCAGCAGCTGGTCTCCTCAGTTTCCAGATATTTACAGACTGTTGTTAAAAGAAGACGGGATGCTATACAGTGGTAAACATGACCCTGTCCCAGCTTTTTTGAGACTGCCATTAATTTCCAAACGACTGTTTTTTTTGGGAAATAGGGTTATAAATAAATACCCGTCCATTTACATTAGTTCTTGGTTTCTTCTTCTTCTTCTTCTTCTTCTTCTTTTGATCAGTGTGTGCTGTCCCTGTCAAATAAACGAAATTTATCACACAAAGAATTTTAAATATAAGGATATATGCAGTGTAAACTTAATGAGGTTCTCCAGCATCCTGTGTCTAATTTTGGCTTGAGCTTGCATTATCATGCCCTGTTGTCTGGCTTGTTTCCCCTCCAGCTACGGTGTTCTGCTGTGGGAGCTGCTAACAGGAGAGGCACCCTACAGAGGGATTGATGGACTTGCTGTTGCCTATGGAGTGGCTGTCAACAAGCTCACCCTGCCCATCCCTTCCACATGCCCTGAACCTTTTGCGCAGCTCATGTCAGGTGGGACACGTGTTGTCGACATCTAACTGAATGCACTCATAGATCAGTTCAAATTGTGGCTTTCTGTTCAATAGTGTGACAGGACTTTTGCGTGACATCAGATTGCTGTCCTGGGCACGCATTCTCTTCCATTTCCCCAAATTCCTGCTTGCTGTTAATAATATAGCTATTGAGAGGAAGCGTTTTATGCAGAAGCCATCTTATGCAATACATTTGTGTCCATTTATCTTCTGTTTTTTAGTTTTAAGTTAAGAAGAAATGCCACCTGGGTACTTGCTGTCAAGCTACCAGCTGGTACAAAAACAGACACTTTGCATTCCCCTTCCCTTGATGCCAGTTTGTCTTTTTTAGTTGTATTTTTTTTTTAAAAGTCAGGATCAGTTCACAAAACAACCAGTAGCCACCTCAGAGGATTAATTAATTATCGGATTGGTTTTTGATCTTCTTGTAATGCCCAAAGTTTAGAAGCAAATTATGCAAAACCCCCCACAGCAAGTTAATTAAGCATGACACTTTGAATACGTGATCAGCTTGACTCTAAATTGTGCTCACACAAGTGCTTGAAAAACGTGTAAATAAAAATTAGACACTTTGCAGGTTATTCATTCAATATTACATGTAATGAGTGCAAAAATATCCATCTCAGGTAATTATTTGACAGTCTTAAAATCTGAGGTGACAGCATTCAATAGGATGATGACATTCCCTGTTTTGTTTTTGTCGTTTTCAAACACACATCATTATGTCTGAGGATTAAAGTTGATGAATGAGGGACTTTCAGGTCCCTTGATTCAAGAAAATGCTCAAAAGAAGCGAAGCTGTCCTGGAAATAAATAAATTTGTCCCCTTATTGTAAGGAAAAGTAACCTCTGACCTTTTTCTCCAACAGTAACACTTCTAATAGCTCTATTTTCCTGATTAAGCCACTACTTCTGGACAGCCATGTATTCATGCTTAGAGTCCTGGTATGTCACTTTGGTGTAGCACTAATTGCATCATTGTGTCTCACTGTGCCTCCTGTACGTGTGACAGAGTGTTGGGACCAGGACCCCCACCGCAGACCCAATTTCAGTTCTATCCTGGCCCAGCTGATGGCCTTGGAGCAGCAGGTGAAGGAAGAGATGCCGCAGGATTCATTTCACTCCTTGCAGGAGGACTGGAAACTGGAGATCCAGGACATGTTTGATGAACTCCGGGCTAAAGAGAAGGTAAGAGGCCCTCAACTTTTGATTACTAAGTCATGCCCTTGCCAAGGCTAGCTTCTGATTCAGAAAATGTCATTTTTGATGACAATGGAAAGTCTGGGTTTCTTTCTTGATGATACTGATATTAAAATGAAGTCATCCACAAAGCTTAGTCCACTCTTGACTTTTAACTAAATACGTTTCATTAACCACATGATCAGGGTTAATGTTCATATTGACATTTCTTTCCAGTTTTTTTATTTTAATGTGTTTCATTGATTTGTTATGGTTCAACACACCATCAACTGGAGTTTTATTCTGGCTCAGAATTGGCCTTTTGGGAGCAGTAAGTTTGTTACTTTATTTGATGAGTTTAAATAGTTGGAGTCAACCTTCCAAAGAAATGGACAGTGCACAAGAGATGTGAAGAAGAAAGTGAAGGTAGGGTGGAGTGGATGGAGACGAGTGTCAAGGGTGATTTGTGACAGAAGGATAGCAGCAAGAGTGAAAAGGAAGGTTTACTAGTTGGTAGTGAGACCTGCTATGATGTGTGGTTTGGAGACTGTGGCACTGACAAAAAGGCAGGAAGCAGAGGTGGAGGTGGAGGTGGCAGAGTTGAAGATGTTAAGATTTTCATGGCGAGTGACCAGAATGGACAAGATTAGAAACGAGTACATCAGAAGGACAGCTCAGGTTGAGTGGTTTGGAGACAAAGTTAGAGAGGAAAGGTTGAGATAGTTTGGACAGTGGATGTTAAAGGTGGAGCTGCCAGGCAGGAGGAAAAGAGGAAGACCTCAGAGGAGGTTCATTGATGTAGTAAAGAAGGACATGCAGAGGGTTGGTGTGACAGAAGAGGATGTTAGGGATAGGGTGAGATGGAGGCAGATGATCCACTGTGGCAACCCCTAAAAGGAGTAGCTGAAAGAAGAAGAAGAAGATCATTTATTTAACAAAAGCTAAGCCAAAACGCAGAAGCAGAGTGTGAAAAACTA
Source organism: Heterochromis multidens (assembly GCA_015108495.1). Lineage (NCBI taxonomy): Eukaryota > Metazoa > Chordata > Actinopteri > Cichliformes > Cichlidae > Heterochromis > Heterochromis multidens. The sequence goes on from VUQS01006623.1 coordinate 32,337, forward strand.
AGCTGACTACTGATCCTCAGCAAGTGTGAGCACCTCTATAAAGAAGTTTCCACAGTTTACAGGTCTGGCGCATTCAGGTGTGTGTTAACATAATGCCCTAGAGGAAAGATATTATCACTTATCATGGAGAAGCAACTGTTGCTGCCCATCAACCTGAGAAGGGTTATAGGACCATTTCCAAATAATTAGACGTCCATCATTCTATAGTGAGAAAGATTATTCATAAGTGGAAAACATTCAAGACAGCTGCCAATCTTCCCAGGAGTGGATGTCCCAGCAAATTCACCCCAAGGACAGACCATACATCTTAGACTCTATAGGCCTCATTCAGCATGTTAAATGTTAAAGTTCATGACAGCACAATAAGAAAAAAACTGAACAAGTGTGGCTTGACTGGAGAAAGCCTCTTCTCTCTAAAAAGAACATGGCAGCACAGCTTAGGGTTGCAAAGTTGGATCTGAACAACCCACAAGACTTCTGGAACAAATGCCCTTTAGACAGGTGAGAGCAAACTGGAGATGATTGGAAAATAAGACACAGTGCCCTGTTTAGCGAAAAAGAGACAACTTTGTAAAACGAATGACTGAGATAGTGTTGTCTTCCCAGCATTTCCAGCCCACCATTCTCTCAGCACTAACTTGTCTTCCTGTTTCATTGTCATTCCAATAGTATCATACTGACCTTGTATATGCTCTAATGAATGTCTTAGCTTCAGCTTTTTCTTAATAGAACTGGTATATCTATATACTTCTTTCTTAGTGTTTGTTTGGCCAAAGTACCCATTTTTTCTCCATACTGACATGAGCAAGAACCCAGTGGAAGTGTCTATATATACACTTAATTCTTGTCTTCATGTTAAAAAAAAGAATATTTCTTTAAAAATGGGCTACCTGTTCTAAATCGTCTGCCTGACATTATACTTCCTACTTTTGAAAAACTGTTAAATACAACAGCAGTCCTCTATCTACCACAAGCCAGTAATGTTGCCAGTGCCTTTACAGTATATGCTGACATATATTCTGGCATCCGGTTTGAGAATGTTCGCTGGGACTGACCAGGAGGGACAGGAGTAGAAATGAGTACATCAGAGGGACAGCTCAGTTTGAGTGGTTTGGAGACAAAGTTAGAGATGCAAGGTTGACATGGTTGGGACATGTGCAGATATATATTGAGCAAAAGATGTTGAAGATGGAACTGCCAGGCAGGAGGAAAAGAGGACAACCAAAGAGAAGATTCGTGGATGTATTGAAGGAGGGCATGCTGAGGGTTGGTGTGACAGAACAGGATGTAAGGGATAGGATGAGATAGAGGCAGATGATCCATGAAGAAGAAGAAGAAGATCTCACAACCTGTTCTTTTCCGATAGTTTCTGCTGTAATCTCGCGAGAGCTAGTCTCCTGGGGAGAATTTCAGGTTTTTCGGGTGTGACTACATCCAGAAGATGGCAGTAATGCCAACTCCACGGATACCAGTCGCCGAAAAAAAAAAAACCCAAGAGGGAAGAAGAAGAAGTTTTTTTTTTTTGTTTTTTTTTTTCCTTATGTGCTTGAAACCACGTGATCTGTTTGAAGTGGGACTGTAAAGATGGTTTCCTCTGTTGCCAAATCAAATCTGGCTCGATTGAGAAGTTTCCGTTTTTTAAATTCAATGTTTCACTTGAGAACCCTCCGTGAGTTAACATGGTTACTTATTACTATTTGTATCGTGACGAGCCAGTCGCTGGCAGACGACGGGGACTTTATGGAGGAGTTTTTGAAGCGGGAATATTCTCTGGTGAAGCCGTACCGCGGTGAGTTAACTGTTAAACCACAGTTACGTTACCGCAGATGTTAGCTAACAAGTGTAACGTACATAAAAGTTGACACTAGCTAGCTACAACAGATTGTCGTCGTAAATTAGGCTTTGGTTTAGTTTCGCTCAGTTCTTGGACAGAATTATGTGGCGGAGGATAATAATTAACTAAGAGGAACTTTGTGCCTCTCTGTCGTTACACATTTTGGGTAACGTTACAGCAGGCGGAATGATAACTGCTGTTAACCCACCATTACTAACTATTAGCTAGTTCATAATGCTAGTAAAGACTAGCCTACGGCGAGCTTTAACCGGCAAAGACTGAACAGCAAAAACCAAAAATCTAATTAAGGGATTTTGGACGGTAAGCAGCTGGTTCCTCTGTCAGTTATGAGAGAGGTTTGAGTAATCATTCATGGTTACTATAGATACCAACGTTATTATAGTTAACTAAAAGTAAATGGAAACAAAAACTGATGATTTGAACGTGGACCAAAAGAAAAGAGAATTTATAGTTAAATAACATATCATAAAAAAACTACTAATAAAAAAGTGTTAGTTAAATAAAAATAAGTAGAAATTCCTAATAATAATAATAGTAATAACTAGAAGGTGAGGGAATTTTTTACTTCCTGACGCAGTTTTGTGTACTAAAAGTGGACCACAGGTAATAAGTGTGTATAATGAAACTGTGAGTAAGCTGCTTTAGCAAGGTGTTTGTACTGTAATACCTATTTTGAACTAATCAAGTCTTACCCTGATAAAGACCATTGATTTTAAACCAGTACAGGAACTAATGAAAAGGAAACATTTGTATGCATTAGAAAGTAAACTGATGCTAGAAACTAAACTGAACCTTAAAACAAAAATGAAACCCAGAATAAACAGTAAAAACTAATTATAATAATAATAATAATATTAATGGTCATAACTCTGGTATGCTTTGCTGTGAATGCAGAAGTGTTACTGCTGTTTTGCAGGCTTGGGTTTCTCTAGCTCCTCACAGTGGGATCTGATGGGCACTGCCATGGTGACACCTGACCATGTGAGGCTGACCCCAGACATGCAGAGCAGGCAGGGAGCCGTGTGGAGCCGAATTGTAAGTCAAATGGGACAGCCTGCATAATCAGGCCTGCAGTATGCACTGCACTGTTACTCAACAAACCACAATTTAACCTCACTTCCTGTCTCACACTAAAAACACTACTTCATATGGCTTGGACAGATAATGCAATTCAGTCTGTTTCAAAAGGAAGATATGTTACTATTATCTGATGACAAGTGCATACTACACAAAGCTGACCATAAGAATAACCTGCTTTGCTTCATTTCTGTTGCTTTTAGCCTTTGCTCCTTAGAGATTGGGAGCTGAGAGTACAATTTAAAATCCATGGCCAAGGGAAGAAGAACCTGAACGGTGATGGGCTGGCTATCTGGTTAACCAGAGATCGCATGAAAAATGGTAGGTCAATGATAAAAGTGTTCCAGCATCATATTTACAAAGTCTATAATTTAATAACCCTTAAAGTGATCCGTTTCTCCTAATGAGCTTGCCATCTTCTTTCTTAGTCAGTTTGTATGATATCATTTTATTAGTACATCCTGTGCACAGTTGCTTGAGGTACCAGGGAAAGCAGAAAATATGCAGTCTCAGCTTCAGCTCCTCCACAGCTGCAAGAAACACTGCTTACAAAACTTTACATACATACACTCATTGTTTCTGAAACACTATTTAGGAAAAAAAATGTTTTTGTTGTTGTTTTTTGTTTGTTTTTACCCAGTGAGGTGGGTTGACTTTAATATTACCTTCAGTGCTTTGAACTGTATTAAATACACTGCTCAAAAAAAATGAAAGGAACACTTTTTAACAGAGTATAGCATCAGGTCAGTTAAACGTCTGGGATATTGATCTGGTCAGTTAAGTAGCAGAGGGGGTTAATGAAATTAACAACAGGTGCACTAGAGGGGCAACAATGAGACAACCCCCAAAACAAGAATGGTTTCACATGTGGAGGACACTGACATTTTTCCCCTCCTCATCTTTTCTGACTGTTTTTTCACTAGTTTTGCATTTGGCTAGAGTCAGTGTCACTACTGGTAGAAGTGCTGGGCGATAAAACGATCACAATATTTTATAGAGGGGAAAAAATGTAGGTGACGATGATAAACGTAGGCTTTAAAATTCTATCAGATAAACAATACATGTGGCCTATCAGGCAGTGCGTAGGGTTGGCGTGACGCGCCACAACAGCCAATCACAGTCAACATGTTGCCCATTCCCTCGGAATAAGAAATGTTGTAAACATTAGCTGCGTGGTCTTGTGATAGAAAAAATGTCCGGCACCCAGGATGTCCTAGTGAGTAAAGCCGAGAAGGAAAATGTATCAGCTGCTCAGGAAGAGATGATTCCAAAGAAAAGTCACAAGTGGTTCAGTTTTCTCTGATCAGGCCAAGCACAGATAAAGCCAGTTTGCAAGATATAGCGCTGACAGGTACCAACAAAGTCTGGTAACACGACACACTTTTTTCATTCAAAAATACCATCCAAATGAGCAATGGTGGAAAGTCCACGCAACTGCCTTTCCTAAAGTTAGCCTTCTTGCTAAGCATTACCTCTGTATCTCTGCCAGCAGTTCACCCTCAGGAAGGAC
>VUQS01006624.1:10230-29725 GCA_015108495.1 Heterochromis multidens
CTCCATATAATAATAATAAGACTAAAAGTAATAAAAAAAAAAAAAACTAAAAACTCGAAAACACACATAATTAGTTTTTTAAACAAGATTCTCTGTATATTTACTTTGTTAGTTTTTATTTCTGCAGCAAATCCTTGAAAGACGTGCTTAGACATATAGATATAGCATCAAGATACTAACAAGACTGTGATCACTAGAGTGCTAGAAGGTGATGTGATGCAGTTTTTGCGATGCAGAAATTCATATAGCAACATATCAACAGCTACAGCCAATAATGACCCATAGAAATTGGTGTAATAAAAGTGAAAAACATCCAGACATTGAAAACAACCTTTGAGAATTTATGGGTTAGGGTTACAACCCCCAAACCCAGCCACTTAACCCTAATATCATTGGACAATAAAAGATTCCTGTATGAAACACAGATTGAAAACTTTACAAAACCACTTAGTGCCCCAGTACAGTTTAATTTCTATCTATTCATCCATTTTCTTTCACTTATCCAGTTCAGGGTTGCAGAAGTCTATCCCAGATGTCACAGGGTGAAAAGCAGGGTACAGCCTGGACAGGTCGCCAGTCTATCAGATGACTAACACAGAGAGACAGACGCCCATTCACGCACACATTCACAATTATGGCAAATTTAGAATTGTCAATTAGCCTAACCCCATGCATGTCTTTGGACTGTGGGAGGAAGCCAGAGAACTCAGAGAAAAACCATGCAAAGACACACAAACTCCACACAGAAAGGCCCCAGCCAGCCAGTGGATTCAAACCCAGGACCTTTTTCCAGTGAGGTAACAGTGCTATCCACAGTTTAATTTCACATAGCATAATATAAGACCATTTAATGTGGTCCGAGACCAGACCCGGTGTTGTACTCAAACATTCCGGTTGACTGTGGCTAGATCAGTCAGTCTTGGGAAGTCATACTGGATGTAACAAGAAGAGAAATATACAAGATACAATCTATTGACTAAAGCTGCAGCAAGCACAAAAATCCAGCGAATGTTCTGCGGTAGCTGATTGTTAGTCACCCTCAACACCTCCCATCAAGATTTAAAGGAAAAAGGCAACACAGGTGGCCGGGGCATAAGAGTTGTCAGCTGTACATTTCATAGCATGTGATGATGTTTACATATGATTGCATGAATAGGCTTTCACTCCTTCCTCCACAGAAAGTGTGATTACTTCATGCTGTTTGCAAAAACACTCCTGCTGGTGAGCAGCTGAGCAGAGTGTTTCAAACTTAGGGTCAGCCATCTCAGTGTTACTTCTTGTTGTACAAAGTGGTATTTGAACTGGTGAGGAGGCCATTTCAAGCCAACCCACTCCCTTTACTTTTCAAACTCGGCTCAAGAGCAAAGCCCTCTAGCTAGCAAAACTCCTGGTCAGATGAAATTCATTTCACTAAGGAAGCTGAGCAGAAAACAACCTTCTTTCCACTCCCTTTATAACATAGCATGGAGTTAATGAATGGCATTTTCAGCCTACTTCTGCTGCACTTTCCCTCTTTACATTTAATTTGAATTTTTAATCAAGTTTGAGGTTGGAATTTAAGATGGTTAAAGTGAATCATGGACTTCATAGCTGCCTTCTTGGTTCAATACTACTTGGAGTGAGTGGGAGAATATGCCTTTTTGTGCTTTTGCTGACTGAATACGTTAAACCATAAACTATTCTGCATCTTAGCCTTATATCAAGCTGGTGCTTCACTGTCAGTGTTGAAGAAATGTATCTTTTAGGTTGCATAGTCTCCCAAGAATGAAATACTGGCGCTGCCACCTGTATGTTAACTTCCTACATGAGCTGACCATTTAATATCCAAAAACAGTTTGTAGCACATAGAGCTCTGCTGTCTGTCCCAAACTCAGAAAGGCCTGACAAAGCTTAGTAATGTTTGCTTATTTTTAAATGTAATGAAGAAATTTCTCCTCTGTTCTCGCTGACTGTGCCAATTTTTGCATCCATCTGTGTCATGTGATGCAATTCAATATGCAAATACCCAGTGCGACAAGCAGAGAGACAGAGTGTAGTCAATATGATGCATTAGCCCGGTAGGTTAACAGTCAGTAATGGATGAAATGAAGCAAAAAGTACTGTAAAGCCTTAGGTATCTTACATGACATGACCTCAATTCTTTCAAATCCTCAAACTTTCTTTGCTTAAATGTGATAACTTATGTTTTTAAAGCCACTTTCATCATTCTAGTCAAACAATACTACATTATATCATAAATGATATTGATTTAGAGCAAAACATATGATTTATTTTGAGTATAACCCATAAAAACATAGTGTACATGTCTGCAGATTCATACTCCCTTGCTTTCTCTCTCCCTAACACACATGTACAACCACAAACAAACCCACAAAGGTTTATGCAACTCAAAGAGATACTAATATATTTTCAAGCTCTCTCTTCCTCTCTTGCCCGTGACTGCAACAATAAAAAGCATTACATATGACTCACATGATGCAAGGCCCCTTTTTTTCTTCTAATAAATTCTCTGGAGAATAAGACAGCCTCTGTCATCTTCATTAGAGGATGGCAGCTTTTTTCCATCAAAAAGCTTATCTTAAGGATGTGTAAGCGCTTTGAATCACAAGCTGTAATTGCTGACCGATGGAAATACTCAAGGCTGTGCACAAACAGTCTTCACTGAGGCCTCATTTTCCATTATGTTGACTGGATTTGGCTACAAGGCTCAGTAATTTCAAATATCTGAGAGGTGTACACACTAAAATTCATCCTGCACTCTTTTATAAACTTTTTCCTTCATAATTTCCACTTTATTACTGATGATTTAGAGGCCACAGAGTCCGCTTTCCCTGATTGTTCAGTGTGTAACCGACTATTAGAGGGACAAAACATGAGCTCTGCTGCATTAAATGAATGTAGTATCTAATAGATAAAAGGTGTGTAATGCTGAAGACCTGGACCTTAGCTGCCCTCCATTAGACACCCCTTTGCCCTTCACTCTGTTGTCTTTCATTCGCTGGCTTTTGTTGATTAACTATGATGAGGTGACTTACTATAGTCCCCCAGTTTATCCTCTTCACCCCTCCCTCCTCCTTAGTGAAGTGGTACAGATAAAAAAGTCCATTCAGGCAGCCATCATAGGGGGTCAGCACAAATCAGATGGAGGGGCTTTCTTGTGTCTGGCAGCCGACACTTTCAAATGTTAATGGATGGGGGCGAACAAAGTTGAAGTGGGTCTGAAAATGCTAATTGTCCCTAATTCATGTAAATAGGTTCCTTAATGGAGGAATTAAGCATTTTAAATATGCAATTGGAGGCAATCAGTCCTTTCATTTGGTGGGGTGGCACAGGTGTAGTGGATTGAAATTCATCTTTCACACAGGGTGGCTCATTTTTCATTTGGCTGTGCTCAGGCATGGATGACGGGGACTGGAAGAGAGGTCCTTGTGCACTGTTATGTACAGATATCAGCGAGTGAAACACGTTGCAAAACCTATAATTGCGTTCTTGTTGTTGACCGTATCAAGATAGAGGGAAAAGCAATTAACAGAGACTGCAATCAATACTGGTAAATACAGCCAGTGCAAAAAATATAATTAGTTCTCATGACTTAAATAAGTCATATTAAATGTGTAGTGTTATTATTCACATTTGTTTATCTTTACTATATATACAGTATATACAAAATGCATGTATACCCCATTTAAAATGATAATTACAGCAATATATATGGTGTGACGTTTGGATAGAAAAATATGAGTGTAGCACAGAACAAAGGAGGGAGGCCAACCTACATATTAGAGACAGAAGAGAAGCAAATAGACAGCTCTGACTTATTATTCTGATCATCTCAAACAGACAATAAACCAGGAGGTCATGCTTCAGCATGTAATAACATGGTGTAGCAGCAGGACCAGAGACAGAAGGAAACTCACACACAGTGTGTATAGGCTATGAATCAAATGGGCAATGCATTGTCTCAGAAAATGACTTATTAGTCAATATAAAGGGGATACTGTGTCTTTGAGGTGTAAATAGCCACAGCTCTGCTGCAGAGAAGTGGAGCCAGCCCTGGTTAATGAACGAGACAAGAAAAACCTTGCTTAAAAGGACAAATCAGATCACAAGATTTTAAACCCATTAGCTGCTACTCACATGGAATGATAATAATGATAAAGGATGGTAGGGCCTTTTGATTTCAGAGTAGCAAAGTGTGTTGTCTTGGGAAAAATCTTTTCCTGGAGGAGAATCAAAGAGCAGTTCATTTTCACACTGACCTTCAGGGCTCAAGGCGGCCAGACAAGGGCACAAACAGATTGAGAATTAATTGGTGCAATTAACATTTTGTGATTATAAGGACTTCAGATCAATACCCTATGCAAATAGCAGTATTGATGTGCAGCAGAAACCTTGTTAATTGTGTTTGGCGAACAAACAGGCCCCTGTGTTACTATTCCATAATGGAACAGGAGGCACGGACAGGTTCAAACTGCTGACCACTTTAGATGCATGAGGACATGCAGTAGTTTCTCTCCCCTCCATCCTTCCAGTCCGCCCCTTCACCCTCCACTCTACTCAAGACTCTTAGGAAAAGTTGCAGAGTTTGATGATCTCGGTTGCTTTTAAGCCAGCCTTTTAGTGGCTCTTTGAAGAGCCTCTTAAAAGCTGGATGAAGATTCCTCAGTGGTTCTGTGATCACCATGTTCATGTCAGGCAGCGGCAGATTACACAAATGGCCTTCTGCCTCCTTTCTTTTACAGTTTTAAACAGTAAGAATGGGCATGTGAGGAAGAATGGAAACACTCTGTGCCGACAGCCATTGAAATGAATTAGTTTCAGCTTTATTGCTATGGACTGGATTTTCCACTCTCGTTATTAAACTGTGTTAAAAATGCACTTTCATTTCAGATAAGTACCAGTAATCCTGTTTGCGGACCACAGCAGATGAAGTTAAATATAATTTAAGCAGAAACGGAAACGGGAGGAACAATGTAATCACTGAAAGTGAGATTGAAGTGATGCTATTCTTATCATTATTATTATTTTCATTACTGTCTGTGTGAGGAAAGACACTGGCGAGGGCAGCGACAACGGCAAGCAGCAGGTGACAAAGACGAAAAAAAAAAATACTCCATTCAATAACTATCACAGCCAGTAAATCCCTGCTCACTACTACCCGTCTCACTTTTTCTGTCTGTGACAATTGGCTTGCAGATTGTTGCATGGCTTACATCCTGTGGCCTTGAAGAAGCCCGCAGAGCTGGCATCGTACAAAAAGGATGAAGCTACTGTTAATTAGCTGAGTTTACAGGCTGAAGGGACCGTTAGCAGGGTCTTTTATGTGCTGTACTGCCTGGTGGGGTTGCGGTGTCGGTGTAATGATGCTGAGCTTGATGTGGTGGGCTTACCTATCATTAGGTGCTGTGTCACATTTGCTAAAGGATGCAGCATGAAAGGTAAAGACCCTGGTGAGAGCAGAGCTGTGACAGAAGAAATGCTTCTTTTTAACCCTGCATTTTGGATTTTACTAAATTAAATTTTTTTTATTAAAAATAACTCTCAACCCCATTTCACCATAACTTAAAATGAGGTACTCAAGGGTACGATTACAGGTTATATAATAAAAATATAACAATTGCCACCGTATTAGCCATTTGTCAGCGTGCTAATTAGAGTTAATTCTTTTCAATTTTGGGCTGTGCTCCTTTAGGCATTAGCTTTAATCTCCCTGGTGATGAAGTTGCCATATTAAATGGAAAGCTCTAGAAGGAGTGGACATGGAATTAAACCATCACACATATAACTATGCTTAACAAACACCACCATTTATTAGGTGGATAATAATTTGAAACAAAATAGCCTCATAAGTTGTGACTTAATTCTAAATACCTCTGTGTTTGTGAAGGACCATCTCATTATATCCAATTAAATGAAACAAATACAGTGAAGTGGCAGTTTCAAGCTCAAGGTCATCATTCCAGAAGACATGCTTTATGGAAAGGATAAAGATTTGTATAGCTGGAGGGGAACTGTGTTAAATGTGATGAGTACACATCAGATTTAACACAGTACCGTGCAAAAGTCTTGAGCCCCCCCTTATTTCTTTATATATTTCTTTATATTTTGCTTCCAAGGAGCCAGACTTTATTATAATTTTTTAAAGTGGTCTTGAGGAACAGTTCTCCAGGTTTTCTGAAGGTCTTTCAAAGTTTTTCTTTGGACACTGGCTGCTTTTTCACTCATTTTCAGTCCTTGTACCTGACCATATTTACACAAATATTTTTTGGTTTGTTGGGCCACTTAACACTGGTCTATGAAGTATTCAAGTATAAAAAGGCACCTAACTCAAGGGATGAACCAGTTTTGTCTGTACATAACAGACAACTTAGCAAAGAACCTGTTGCAAAAACACACAATTTGTTCCCATTTCTTTATTTGAATCTACAAAACATGTCAAAGATAACACAGACACCAACCAGGTGATTTCCAAAGAGCTATTAGCGAAAAACTTGGCATATCTTGGCATGGTGTGCAGTGTGTCATTAAATAATTTGAGGAAACTGGACAAGTGGAGGACAAAAGAAGTGGCAGGCCTATGAAACAGCAGATGAACAGTATCTGAAAGTCATCTCCTTAAGAAATATGTGAGATCATCTTGACAGAGAGCGGAAAAAGACAGCCAACATCCAAACAGGAGCTTTGAATGTCCTTCAAGAATCCCGGAGAACTATTCCTGAAGACTATTTAAAGAAATTACAAGAAAGCTGCCTAAGAGAGTTCAGGCTGTGCTGAAGAATAAAGGTGGTCATACCTAATATTGACTTTCAAGCTCAGTTGAATTGTACAGACTCCCTTTTTACCTTATATATTGTATTTCCATGTATGTCTGCGAATGTTTCAATAAATCTCTGCACCTCTTTCCCATTTTCCTTGCAAAATATAAATAAGGGGTGGGTGGATCAAGACTTTTGCACAGTACTGTACACACAGGTCCAAGCCAGGAAAAGGGCAGGTTTACAGTTTATACCAAATCATCTTAAATCTGATGTATAAAATTTAATGTTATTTAATGTAAGTTCTAAAAAAACCCTGGATTATCAAAAGAAACGAGAAACTGGAAATTATAGCATAATTAATGTGGATACTTTTAGCTATGTGCTTATTTAAAAAAAAAAAAAAAAAGCTTGATGCAGTTGCTGCCTGATGAACTTCCTCTTTCACTGGATCAATTATTGTCGACAGTCAAGAATTTTAAAATTAAGATTGAACAGAACTGCAAATATGTGAGGATGAAGATCAATCCACAAGTAAACATCAATGAAAGAGGTGCTGGAGGTGGAAGCTGAAGCTCACAGTAAAGTAAACACTACTGGGATGAGGAAGATGATTGTGCTGATGATGACACTGATTGCACCTGTTATAAAATTGACTGACTTTCTGCTCTGGGAGAGATGAAATGTGTTGTTTTACCTAAGCAATCAACATACAAAAGATATACAATGATGACATGTGAACCATTCCCCAAACACTGTTATCAAGAGAAAAATAAAACAGTTCATCTTAAAACCAGCGATCGAAATGCCCTGCTACGGTCAGACTGTGGAGAGCAGGTGAAAAACACACAATGGCACTGCATTTTTAGACATGGCTCAAAAAGACCTTGTCAAGATTGATGTTCCTCCGGTAGCTATAGTTAATAGTAAGAGAACACTCCTGAAATTAGAATCCACTTCTTTCTAAATGCACCACCTGTGAATCGAGGGCATTTGAGAAAAAAATGGAAGGGTACATGTCATTTCTATAGGTTTCCGAGACACAGGGAACGGACAACAGCCAATCTGTGTGGCGTAATGGATATGTCAAGAATTGCTAAATCATAGGTGTCCAAGGCAGAAAGACAACTAACCTAAACATAATGCCATTTCAGCGGCAGGGAAGGAGGCAATCCAGAGAAAGAAGAGAAGAGGAAACAACATGGATGCATGAAGTGTTGAATTTAAATTTGGGGATCCAACATTGAGAACAAATATTAACTGTTTATTTTCCTGTGTGCTGTTCTTTATTATTACCTATTTGGCATCTCTGTCTGGGTGCATTATGTAAATGAAGTAATGCTACTTTGCTTAACAATAACACACTGACTTTGAATCCTCTTACTTAAGGTTTGATTGCTTCTTGACGGTGGTTTTAAATGAATTGTGTTGAGGAGTGATAAAGAGCTTATTGCCAGGAATAAAAGCCCAGAGCAATGAAGAAAAGCTACACATGGAGTGGCTAGGCGATACAGGCTATTACGGTGAGGGAATGGTGTCCTTGACTGCCAGGACGGCTTAGAATTTTATTTCATCTTGTTTTGCTGGCTGCTGACAATGATGCGTGACTCTGGCACCGGAGGAAGAGGGCAAGCATGAGAGCCATTTTAGATCTCATTTGCATATAGTGTGTCTACAACAGCATGAAAATAACTGCACTGGCATGCGTGTGCATGTGTATATGAACGCACCGTGTGCATGTTTCATATGCGCATTCATAGGTATGAGTACAATATGTGTACATTCAGGTGTAATTTAGCATTCAAGCAATTTAAAAGTTTGCTTTTGAATCAAGTGGTGTTTTAGGCAAAGTTTTCATTCACCTTGCGTTGCGTGTGTTTATGAATACAGACTTGCTCTGACCTCTATCACTTGCATGTGCTGAAGCCCCCAAACCTCATGTAAATTCGGACAATGGAGGACTAGGGGACTCTGGGAATTGTTGTTTATCAGTGCAGTGAAGAGAACGGTTGAGCTGTAATGGCTCTCCTGTGGCTTCAGTATGCAAACTTCTCTGTGCGGCAGCAGTTTGAGGCGGCCCCTCTGAGCTGCACATCTCCATGTTATATTGGTTGACTGCTTGATTTGTATGGGAACAGTTCATTTGGAGATTATTGCTGGTTTGTCAAGGTGAGTGAGTATGTCTTTGTTGCATATAGTTGCTCAGATGAAGATGGAACTAAATTTAATGTTTCTTTTGTTGTTTCATTTTTGAATCCAAGCTTTCAGTATAAAAAGTTTGCAAGTTTTTTTTGGTGACATTATGACATTCAATAAAATGTGTTAAAGTTAAATAAAAGGCAGTAGGTTAGCTGCTTTTTACCGGCAGATAACTGCATCTGCTGTCTGTGGCGTTACATTACAAGACTCGTAATTACATTGTCACTGAAAACATCCTGCCCACTTGACTGTCTGCTAGGCTCTGCAGTCATTAACTTCCCATTCTGGCAGGGCACACATGCAGTTTACAGTTTTAACAATGATTTATCACTTATTATTCTTAGTAATTATTCAGTAGACAAAAACAGGCTTCAGATAGTGAATCTGACATCTGTAACCAGCAGGTGTTATTTGTTGCTAACTAGCTAATTAAGCTAACACGAGAACCTGAAAATGGTAAATAAAAAAAAGATTAATTTGCATTTAGTTATTTATTTTTTAGTAACACAAACAACTGATAAAGTTTTCTACTTGACTACTGCAAAAACAGGAAACAAAATACAGGCATCATGGGCCCATACTGATTTTTGATATTTAATATTAATATTTAATAATTAACATAAATGACTATAAAGTAAGTTTGCAGCAGTACAGTGGTACATTAAGACAGCTGTGCTGGATTAGCAGTCACACATGAAGCAAGTGTACCCTTTGGGCATAGCGTGAGTACACCCCAAAAATGTAACATGTAACTAGTGTTAGATGTAGCTAATGTAGGTGCTACCTACATTAGTTAGTACTAATGTAGGTAGCCAATGATGTTCTCTTCTGACTTAGAAGTACTAAAATGTTTATTTACTCATGTATGCAGTGGTGTCAGTAGCCAGAATTGGCTTCACTTTTCAGACCTGGAAGCTACAGTACTGTGTGAATGTCTTGACCCACGCCTCATTTTTTTATATTTTGCAAAGAAAATGGGAAATAGGTGCAGTGATTTATTGAAACGTAAATGGACAGGTTCTTACATAGCGCTTTTCTACTGGAGCATTCAAAGCTTGAGCATTCAAACCTCATTCACCCATTCATACAAGCACTTTTTTCTATGTTTTTCTACCCAAGTGCTTTCTATCTAACATTCACACTCTGATGAATGCATCACAGAGCAACTTGGGGTTCAGAATCTTGCCCAAGGACTGGAGGAGCCAGGGATCGAACCACCAACCTTCCGATTAGTAGATGATCTACCTCCTGAGCTAGAGCCACCCCAATGTGCAAACATACATGGAAATACAATATGAAAGGCAAAAACTGACTTTGTACAAATCTAACAAGCTTAAAAGTCAATATTTGGTATGACCACCTTTATTGTTCAACACAGTTCGAACTCTCTTAGGCAGCTTTTTTTGTAATTTCTTTAAGTAGTCTTCAGGAATAGTTCTCCAGGCTTCTTGAAGGACATTCAAAGCTCTTCTTTGGATGTTGGCTGCATTTTGTTCTGTTCTCTGTCAAGATGATCCCACACTGCTTCAATAATGTTGAGGTCTGGGCTCTGGAGAGGCCAATCCATGTAATTAAGTAACGTACTGCATTTCTTTTTAAGGAAAGTAATGAGTAAGGTGTAATACTTTACTTTTTTTGAGTAATGACCCCAACACTGCTCTCTGTGGTGCCTCTCTCCTGACCTCTTCTGTACGTATTGATTTGAACCAAAAATGTCAAATTTGGATTCATCACTCCATCAGGCCTGTTGCCACTGATTTTCAGTCCAGTTCCTCTGTAATTTGGCATATCTCATCTCATTTCTCCCTGTTTCCCTTTCTTAAAAATGGCTTCTTGACCGCCACCCTTCCACTGAGACCATTTCTGGTGAGGCTTCAGTGAACAGTAGATGGACCAACTGAAGAGGCAGATGGATCTCTGAGGTCCTGTGTCAGGTCTTTGCTGGATTTTTTCCTACTTCTTAATGACATGACTTTCAGATACTGTTCATCATGTAGGTAGTTTTTTAGGTCTGCCACTTCTTGAGTGGTAGCACAAGACTTTTGCACAGGAGTGTACAACTATAATTTCCATATCATGTTACGATAAGGTCATGCCACATTGTTTCAGCATGTGGAGGGCTGATTGGACAGTTGTTGCTTGGGGTTGGGATTAGTGAACAACTGCTTCAAAAACAAACAACCAAAAAAGACCTCCAATATGATACTATAAAGTAGGTAGGTATTTGCCAAAAAAATGTGGTCATCACCCCCCAGTTTGTAACAATATTTGTGAGGATCTGAGAGCTGGAACACTAAACTCTTTATTTTGTAATAAATCATTTCAAATGGCAGTTGGGTGATATGGTGATGCTGTGATTTGCACAGTCGCCTCACAGCGAGAAGGACTTGTGAAAATATGAGTGTGAATGGTTGGCTGTCTCTCTGTGTTAGCTCTGCGATAGACTGGCGACTTGTCCAGGATGTAACCTGCCTCTTGCCTCATGACAGATGGGATAAGCTCTGAAATGGATAAGACGAACAGATGGAAATGGTAGTTGTCTGACTGAGTTAAAATTGTAATATTTCTTATTTGATCAAACTGATTTTTTTTAAAGAAATTAAAAAGTGTGTACACATACACAGACAAACAAGCATACAGGGATGAAGATAATCATGCACAAGTACATAGTTTGTTATAAGCAACAATCTGCAGGCTCTGACTTGTGAGTCAGATATGCCAAAAGTTGTTACTCTTTAAGTAAAGTATGTCCAGTAATTATCTCATATGATGCAGCATGTTTTCAGGCATACAGAAAATAATGATGGTGTGCCACAAAGTGGTGAAACCTCTCCCTCTGATAGGTTTAGGCATTTCAGATGTTCTTTTCCAAAGAGATTTGGTCAGAGCTGTTCCTCTGCTTAAACACAGAAACACTGAGGATCAATTTGTGGGATTAGTGGACACTGCTTAGATAAAGTTGGTGTGGAAGAAGCCCACACGGCTACCGTCCCCCCAGTGTCCAGCTAAAGTCCTCTTAGCTCCAATCCTGGCTGCAGACTAAACCCATCCAAACCCCAAATGCAATCACAACCCCAGCTCAGTACAGCCCCTCAGAATGATCATCTCCAACAAGACAGGCCTAGATTGCAGCTCTGTCCCTGATCTGCAGCCCTCCCTGCTTTGTCTCCTCCCAGAAATTTATTTAACGAGTGAAGTTTTGTGGTGGGTGTTCGGGGGTCTCACACCAAGCCAGGAGCACTGCAGAAGGCATTTTCATAAACCACAGGCGAACAAATGGGATTTAACACACAAGAGGCTCTGATGGCCTATTAATTCTGCTTTGGCTGGAATCCAGAATGAGCCCAGCCTCTCTCCTAATTCATGGCTAATTTCTATCAGAGGTATCTGGAGACTTTTTTTCTCTGTGCAGGATGCATCCACATAACTTTAATGGATTCATTCAAGGGCTATGGCACGCAGACATTGATTAGATTGCCTCTGAGGCCCTGCTGCTGGTCGCTTGACATAGGCAGCAAATGAAATGTGACCTCTGGTAAAAGGCCTGAACCAGCCAGCTCCAGTCTAATCCATTAGCTCAGAACCTTTCCCAATCCCATTTAATTAATGAAGTGATTTGAAAAAGGGTGAACATTTACCAATCCCTGGAACTGGAAAATAGTGGGCATATAAAGTAAGTGAAACAACACAAACAGCAACAGCAGCAATTATAAAACACACACACACACACACACACACACACACACACACACACACACACACACAGTAAAAGCACAAGACTTGGGTTGAGAGTAATTGTTTGGAATGAGATGGGATATTATTTGAGCCCTGAGACAAGATGATCCAACCACAAAACACATACAGATGTGAAGTAATGAGTTAGGTTAAAGAAAATTGCCTTTCTTTGGCTGGTTTGCTTAAATATTTGTCAGCAAGAGAAAAACTCAATTTATTCATATTCATCAAAGCCAAATAGTGACAACAGAGGAGGGGGGAGTTAATCATAGAAAACATAAAAAAAAAGAAGAGTGAAAAATATTTTCCACTTTTGTCTGCTGAAAGAATTTACTAGCATGTTCATCTCGGCAAAGCAGCTGTGATCCGCAGTTGTCAGCACTGCCTCAAATCTTCTTTCTGGAGTTCACATGTTGTTCAGTCATTCCCTTTCAACAGAAACTTGTTTTTTTATGACGGGCTTTTGATGCGGACAATTGGAAAAGGAGCCCCAACACTTTGTTTATCCAAAGCAAAAAAACCTCAATGTCAAAAGAAAGACAAACACGAGATCTCTGCCGGCGCATATGTTACATTACTTACTTTTCTAATTGAATTCATTTATTTATCTACAATTAATAATTTATGATGCAACACACAGCAGTATGCAAATGAACAGTTTAAATTTAATGAGTTTTTAATGACCAAACAAATAATTAGCAGAGCTCGGTGTGGTGTGCATGTAATTTGAAAAGACATGAATTTGAGAGCTTTGCTCTGTGTTTAAGTGCAGACAGCCTAAGCTAACTTACTTATATAGAAGCTTATGCAGCAAAAGAGCTGTGTGGTATATACAAAAGCCTTGTAAAGTCATTACCTCAAGGTCATTAGGAAATCTCCAAAAGGCCAGTTGTGGACATGTAATGCTCAAGAAGTAATGTGAACCATTATATTCCACTACAGTCACAGCAAACAGCAAAATAGAGGCACATACTCTGAATATAACTCACATGCTGACAACGGAAAAATCCACTATGGATATCCTAAATATTCTAACTATTCCCACTGGTGTGGGAGAAAAAGGCAGAAGGCTACATGCCACTGGAGCCAAATGGCATTTGATAATGGGTTTTTTTTCAGCAAACCTAAAAGACATTGTTAAGATTTACATTTTCAAATATATGCTGACCTTTTTTCCCTCCTCTCCTCTGTTCGCCTGTCATCAGCACTGTAATTGAATCAATATATTTCCTGATCAGCCCAGAGATTGAATAAGGTCACAGGAAGCCATGTGTGGACATTAAAAATCATTATTCTACTCAAATTGAGCAGAGATGGCATAGACCATTCAGGGTTCAAAATGAAATTATATTAGAGTCTATTACACTTTTACAATTATAGAGACGTCCCAATATTACAACGGGAAATGAAGTCATAATAAAAAGCCCAGGGGTGTATTACAAAGAAATGACCCAACTATTTTTTTTTCACTTTCACACTGTTATTGAATTGATGAAGAGAACTTGGTGACATTACATTCACTGATAAGTGACCTTATTCATGAAAAATAGAGGAACCAGTTTCAGTTGCTCCATTTTCTTACCTCAAGTTTTCTGTGCAGCCATTTTCCACCTAGAAGTCTATGAGGCAGTACTAGCATGTGCACATTTACTCTCCTCACAGACACTTTCCGGGACAAGTGGTACTGATGTAGCTGCTAAAGTAGTTACTGCTTTAATTGCCTTTAAGCATACATTTATTTTAATTATTCATTTATTTTCTGGGATATGGAGTATGGAGTTTTGCTTTATGCACATGTCTGAGCAGCAAAATGGCTAATTAAATAGCCCAATGGAGTTGTGCAATTGGAAGACAAAGTTTCAATCCTTTTAATCCAATACTCCGGAAAGAAAGTGTAAAATTAAATTAAACCACACTATTAACTGAGAGTTTTCAGTCTAAATTCTTTCAAATTATGTCTAACTATCAAATTAGATAAAACTGTCTTTTTAATTGGCTTTCTCACTGTAATGAATAACACTTATCAGCAATCAACTTATCACGGCTGCATGAAATAAAAAACTTTCCTTCTGGCTTTACAGTCATTCTTGTGGTCCACTTTCCCAAGGTTTTCACATTTACAGATCAAGCTCACACTGTATCTCAAATTAGACAATTATAGGGCTTTGCAGTTATAAAGCAGTGACCTGAGATTGTTCTGTGCGGTCACACATACATCTACAGAGGAGGAGGAGATTAATTTCTTCAGTTGTTCGACTTGTGTTTTCGTTTAAAGGCAAAGCCCTGCTGGTCAATTAGGTGCGTTGGTCACAGTTTCCGCAAAGCTCTAACAGAATGCTTCTTAAAGCCTGGCAAATGACAGCAAGCTGGGAAACCCGGTCGCCTGGAAACGATGCCAGCTCCCACAGCCATCGCCATCACCATCATCATCATCATCATCATCGCCGGATGTAAATAGCCTTTCATCTCAGGTGGAACAGAGCCATTGAGTGAGCACATCTATGTTGCCCTGTTTAAACTCTGGCATACAGAGGGATAAATGGTAATGAAAGGACCATTTACATCGTCTATTCCACCTCCACCTCTCCAGATTTTTTGAATATAAAACCTCAGAGTGGAACGTTTATGAAACACATAATGACAATCTAAATCAGTGGGCGGCATCACTCTATAAGGATTAGTGGGCTTGATGTAGTTCAACACACGAAGGCATACTTGTCGCCTTATTACTGTAAGCTTCAGAAGTCCTCCCTGAAGGAGTGAGTGCATGAGGGAGGGGGAACACTCAAGTATGCCACAGATCTCTGGCAGCAAATTAGGGACTGTGTTATACATTCAGTATGGAACGAAGAAAGAGACTTGGCCTGTAACATTTTTCAGGTAGAGGGAAAAAACCTCTAAGGTAGATTTTTACATTGATTAAATGCCCAGGACCTTAATGACTCAACATGGCAAAGAAAGTCTGCAACAAGAACTGACGACTATGTACATTTGAAAGAGAAATGTGATATTTTGATGTTTGCCTGTTCTGATTTTACTGTATCAGTTGTTTGCATTAAAAATATATATATTGAACTACATGTCATTTTTACTGCTGGTTTAAACACTTTCTGTTACAGCTTATGTTGGGATGGAAGATTTGGATCATATAAAGCCTTGTTAGACCAGTCGATATAGCCATGTAACAAAAAAAGGAAGATTTTCACAGGACTCTATACAGTCTCTAGCTTGTAGACTCTATGGTTCTACAAACTACTGAATCATGGGGTATACTTAGTTTTTCACAGGCCTATATATACAAAAAGTCTAACTGTCAGGTTTCTGAGCAGCTAAAGAAACTACACTAAAATAAAGTTTTAACTACACAGGTTTCAAAACTATTTTGATCAAATTTTTATTTAGGACATTTCTTTTTTCCAAGATTTGATATGCTGTCTTTATACTAGGTTCTCTTGCTTTGCTCAACTTGCAAGGTTCTAACTGCTGATGTTTTCTGTGACTATTGTATCTTTATGCTTGCAGTGTGTTTATAAAATTGTGTTTTACCCAGGTGGCAAAATCTGGGGCTGAAAAAATGAAGCCTAAGTGCTAACTACAGTTCATTGAATGCCCACCTGCTTCCAAAAGCATTTCAGTCCTTAAGAATTATTATTATTTTTTTTAACTTTACAGCAGAAATAACCATACTTTCAGCCTGGTCCAATGTTTACAGAGTGGCTGCACTAACTGATTAACTTTTTGGGCTCCAAAAAAAACATGATGGCAGTGGTCTTAATGCTAAAATCAAGGCATCAAAACTGGACTTCACAAACTGGAAGTTGATGTCATGGTGGCTATGACCATCTTTTCTGCACACTTTTTGTAGCTCATAGTTCTCTGTGTTGTGTGTCTTCTCAAAGTGATGAAGATATTTCCTCCTTTTAAATTAGTTTTGTCAGGTGTTACTAAGTCATAGCCACAATCTGACCATTAAAAAAAACAAAACAAACAAAAAACCCCACAAAGTCAAGAAATAATTATGTAAAATTGTTTTAAAAATCAACCAGTTTTAAAAGATGACTGATAATGATGGGTATTGTACTGAATATCTCTAAATATCAGTGATTTGGCAGCCTTTATGCACATATTATTACTTTACATCAGGGTAATGTATAAAGATTAGGATGGAATAAATAATGGGAAATAGATGAGGGAACACATTGAAGGCTATGGGGCTTTTGTGTTATTGACTCACAAGTGAAACAATTATTGATCATACTCATAGGACAAAGTGTACAGATGAAATGACAGTACATTTTCATCCCTAAGTTCACACAAGGTGCTGTAGCTGTGGTGCTCTGCAGTCTGATCATCTCCTCTCTCAGCCAAACTAGCTGGCTCGCTCTGTCACCCTGGTCTGTCGGAGGCCCGATGGTGATGAATGTCTTTTCCTTTTTGTGAAGTCCCCTTTACTGCTACAGCATGCCAAGCAGAATAAAAAACAGATTAAAGAGGCAGGAAACCAACACAGAGAGGATGTTTGGCTGGTGGCTATTGAGTTATCAGCCCTTTTCACACCTAATGAAACAACTTTCAGCACTGCAGCTTATTAAATATCCCCCAGTCACTGGGCAGAGCTGCAGAGTTTCCAGGCCCTGAGAAAGCTACATTAGATTTTAATTAAAAACAAACAAATTACCCAGAGCTCAATGCATCCAGGAAATTTAACTCCATCCAAATAGGACCCAACTTTTCACCATGGAAGGATTCCTGTGAGAGGTCTACAGGTATACATAAATAGCGGTTAATGCGGAGAGGGGAGTAAACACATCAAAGGCCTTTTATAGATCAAAAAAACATGCAAATTTAATATGATAAGATGGCAAGGAGACAGGGTCCAAACATCAACAAATACATCATGTGAGGCCGGAAAATCACTGGCTGATTTATTATTTGATAATCAACCTAATCTCTTTAACCTTCACTTTGGACACTTCTGTGCATCCTCAATGAGTCTGAAAATCATATTGAAAGGTTAATAATCAAAATTCTTCTAGGAGATATCATATCATATAGTAGTATTTTTCTCTAGAGCTCTATGAGTAAAACAGAAATGTACTGTTACATTATGCCTGTTTGTGTTTATACTGATGTTTTTAAAAATAAGTGTTTCTCTTGGTTCAAAGTGTGCAAATTGTGTTTTTGCTTTGAATTTTGAGGGCATTGTCTTTTCTCAAACCTGATCAGTGTCCTCTGTGTGAACCAGATTCAGCTGATTATGTGAATATATACATATATAGAAATGGGCTATTGTATGAACAGCTACATTAGCGTTCTTTTGTCACTGCATCGTGAGTGCATCACGAGACAAATGAAGACAGCTTGGAAGGAATTGGCTGCAAGACTGAAGTGCTTCTGTCCCAGACAGCTAAACCTGTGTGAACTACTTCCTGTTCCTCTCAATGTTGCTGCTTTTCTCCCCTTTTTCTCCCTCTGGATTTCTGCTGTCCTCCAAGTGCACACATAACTGGCTTGTTCCTTTCATTTGGATTTGACCCCTGCTTACTTTACTTCCGATTGGGCTTCATTAAATGTCTTTCTGGCTCTTTCAGGGCCTTCCCTTTCTCACTCTCTCTCTCTCTTTGAGACCCTCACTAAGTGGGAGAATTGTAACAAAAGGAAAGCCTCCAATGTGCAATTCTCAGTGGAGGGGGCTGACCCTAACTTTAGGGAGAAAGAGAACCTGAGGATAATAGCAAATGAAGCCAAGGGCTGCGTTAATGGGCAGACATGGCACACCAAGTTCCTTGTGCTGCCTTAACTGACAGACATGTATATTAATACTCAGCACTTTTTTTTATTGAAGTGAAAGAAATATGAATATTCATCCTCATTTATATTTCAAGGCATTTCCATTCCTGTGGGGGCCTTGGTAGGTTTTGACCAATTTCCATCCCCATTACGAAAATGACAGCTCTCACTCTTGGGCTCTGACAGAGGTCTGCCCAATGCACAGGAGGTCCGACGAGGAGGGAGCCTGCGCTCATTCCCAGCTGTCCACAAACACTCATTAACAGAGGAAAATATCCAACGGAATCTCTGTGAGAATTTTTAATCACACAAAGGCCCTGCTAATTAGGCAGCTGATGGGGCATGGAGAGCACAAGGACGAATTCTTTAAACAAAGGACTAGAAACTTTAGGAGCCTTAATTACTTGGGCAAAGAGTTCATTCCAGAATGGCAGAGCACATCATTCCACTAATGAGACCAAGTGGCAGCACATATTAGTGAGAAATAATGTGGAAAGTTCAATTATATTGTGCTTTTGGAGCCTTTTCCCTCTTTCCCTTCCTGCTATTATGCACACATATAAGACAAAGCCCGGGCTAGCGCAGGAAGGAGGCAGGGGTGGAGGACACGTAATCACTGGCACCAGCACACCGTTCCTCACGTGTATCTTGGCAGGCTTGATCATCTTAATTGCCCATTAGAATGTTCTCCTGTTTGAAAATGAATATCATTATAGCACCCAGTTCTGGCCTCTGCTGTATAAAAGACTTGCTGCAGTTTTGCCATTAAGTACCACATATGTCTTGAATTCCAACCACACAATTGACTATCAATTTGCAGTAACCAAAACCTTTAGAAATATTATGAATTAAAAGGGCGCAGGTAGAGTTAATTAGCAGGATGTAACTCTTTTTTTCTTGCAACATGGATAAATAATTTTAAAAGAGCATGTTGTATGTGGCCCTTTTGTTGTTGCCAATTTTGTTGTTACTGTGTCTTTAGGGAGAAGAGTCTCTTTTGGTTTTCCTTACTCAAT
>VUQS01006632.1:0-11121 GCA_015108495.1 Heterochromis multidens
GAAGTTCAGGCTTGTTCTTCCTCACTGTCCCTACCATGGTGAGCTTTCTTTTCAGCAGCTCCTGACCAAGAGCATATGATGTGAAGAAGTTGTCACATGTGATATTATGCCCTTGGAGACCGGTTGTCATGTCCAGCACAACACGCATGCCCTGGTTTTTTTCGGCCCTTCCAGTACTGGGTTTCCCCATGTATACCTGCATATTCCAGGCATAGCTGCTCCTGGCGTCACATGCTACCCAGATCTTTATTCCATATTTCCCTGGTTTGCTTGGAATGTACACCTTGAAGGAACAGCGACCTCTGAAAGGAACCAGGCGCTCATCAACTGTCACCTCAGGGCCTGGATTGTACATAAGTGGTAGGTGCTCCACCCACCTGTCCCAAATGTTCCTGATGGCAGCCAGTTTGTCATTTCGCCAGCGGACGGGTCGTGTATCTCTGTTATCAAATCGAATAATTCTTGAAAGGACATGAAACTGTTGTAAGGACATAGTTGCCCAGAATATAGGCCTGCCAGACTCTGCATCCCACAGACTTTTTGTAGCCTCATTGTTTGAGCGATATACTCCTGCTAAAATCAACAGACCTATGTAGGCTTGGAGGTCTACCAGGTCGATTTCTCTCCAGGTGTCCCCAAACACACGCTTCCCCTCCAGGTTTGTCATCTCCAGTATAATTCCCTCAATGGACTCTGGTAAAAAGAGTTGGAAGCTGGACTTGATGTCATCCACACGAGATGTCGCATACCGTGTTGGCCCTGGCGTCATCTTTATGATGTTTTCCACTCTCGCTCTACTTCCTCTGTCCTGGGGGGATGAAGACCAGAGCAAGTGTCCACTCTTGGACTGGAATGTCTCCTCAGGTGCCTGTTCTTCAGGTGCCTCTCCCTCTCCATCTGTTGACTGGTCAGTCTCCTCAAAGTCTGGATCAAAATCTGTGTTGTCTTCCACTTCCGAGACATCCTCCTCTATCTCTGGTTCAATTTCAGTGCCCTCTTCATCATGTCCAAAAACCTGGACCAGAACCTCTTCGACAGATAACCGCTTGGTCAGTCGCCTACTCATTGTGCTCAGAGTAAAAGGAGTGCAAGGCAAACATCAAGCTATATATATGGGGTCTGTGTGAAGATGATACATTGATTAGTCTGGAAGGTGTGGTTCACGTGGGGGATAGGCACAAAAGCGTGGGAAAGAGATGGGTTCACATAACAGACACCTGTCTAGTCTGCGTGAAGATATGATACATTGTTTCATCAGGAAGTTGGTTCACGTGGGAGGATGGGCACATAAGCGCGGGAAAGAGATGTGTACCCGCAAAAGACATTGTTCAGTCTGGAGTGAGTGAGTGAGTGAGTGAGTGAGTGAGTTGGGGAGGTGTGTATGGGGATGTTTTCTGTCTGATGGATGAATATAGTCTGGATACCCATTCATTTCCTATGGCGGTCACTTTTGACCGGGAACACCACAGGTGTAACAAGGTTGATTAAAACACTCAAAATTCAATGAAAGAGGTGATCATCACTTTTATATGTTCAAGTGCATAGTGTGGAGGATATCATAAGGCCTTGAGGCAATCAGATGTAAAACACAATATTTATGAGTGTTTTAAGTTGTAAATCGGTCAGATTTGACCCGAACACGACAGGAAGGGTAGTAGATGGACACCACCTTCAGTTACAAAAGCAGAATGTTGCTTTTATATTAATACTTAATACTAAAAATTATGTGCTGACAGAAGACTCACAGATGCCACTTTCCTGTAGTAAGTACTTTTAGTTTTCTATTTAGATTTTCTGTATTTACATATTTCTATGCAGCACTTTCACTGTAAGACTTGCTTGTAATGTATTATTTTTGCAGTGCTGTATTTGTACCTTGACTTACAAAAGCCTTTGAGTGCTTGCATCCTTTCACACTTTTAAATTCTAAAATGGCTTAATCAAAAAGGCCCCTTGAAAATGCTCTGCACCCTCTGTACTGACAGTTTACCTCTGACACCGATGCTATCAGTCATTGTTTTGTCACACACATCACATCCAGAAAATCTCATATAAATAACACACAGGGTCAGCTTAAGTGAGATGGTGTAAATCAGAAATCTGTGACCTTGGAGGGCACAATTTATGTACTTTGTTACTCCGTTTTCTTTTGCCTCACTGGTTGTTCAGTAAGATTTAGGCACTAAAAACTACTTGGAAAAGGTCATGGTTTGATTTAAAATATCAGATATCAGCACAATAAATGGCTGATTCCGCTGCAGAATGATCTTAATGTCACCTAAACTCTGCTGCAGGCCACACAGTCTCACTCATTTCTGTATTATTGTAGGGTCTTTATCTTACAATATAAAGCGCCTTGAGGCGACTGTTGTTATGATTTGGCGCTATATAAATAAAACTGAATTGAACTGAATTGAACACTGGTGGTAAGCTGAGTCTAACTGACTAAAAATAATGCGCTTAAAATGATGGGTTTAGACACTGACCAGGATTGATGCAATAAATATCCCCCAGACAACATTTTACAGTTGTTCAGGTTAACTTTAAGAGGCTTTGTTGTGTTTAGGTGAAAAAACTGTACAAAGTCACACTGCAGCTGCTAAATACGTCATGGTAGCATTCAATACTTCAAAACTGAATATTTGTCAGATTTTTTGTTTACAGCTTGCAATTCTGCTGCTAGAAGGATAAAACTACAGTGCAGTGAAAAAGTATTTGTTTTTTGCATATTTGTCACACTTAAATGTTTCAGACCATCAAGCTAATTTAAAGATAACCTGATTCAACACAAAAAGAATGCAGTTTTTAAATGGAAAAAACCTTTTTAAACCTACTTGGTATTGTGTGAAAAACTACCCCCACATTAAATCGTGAATTAACTGTAATTAACCACGTTTTTTGTAAAGCTGAGTTCAGTTTCAGTAGCCACACCCAGGCCTGATTACTGCCAAACCTGCTGAATCAAGAAATCAAACTCCAGACTTAAATCAGACTGAGATGCTTTGACATGACCTTAAACAGGCTGTTCATGCTGGAAAACCCTCCAATGTGGCTGAAATAAAACAATTCTGCAAAGAAGAGTGGGCCACAATTCCTCCACAGCGATGTGAAAGACTCATTGCCAGTTATCACAAATGCTTGATTGCAGTTCTTGCGGCCAGGGGTGGAACAACCAGTTATTAGGTTTAGGGGGCAATTACTTTTTCACACAGGGCAGGTAGGTTTGGATAACTTTTTTCCCTTAATAAATAAAATCATCATTTAAAGAACTGCATATTTTATTTACTCAGGTTATCTTTGTCTAATATTAACATTTATTTGATGATCTGAAACATTTAAATGTGACAATTATGCAAATAACTAAGAAATGGGGAAGGGGGCAAATAATTTTTCACACTGTATCTTCCCTGTGATTAACAGAGCCACCATCATAAAAGTGTACCTACTCTCCCACGTTTGGTGGTGTTCCTGTTTGTTTTCTCAGTCTGCAGCTGTGGTTTTTGTTTGTGATATGTAACACTGATAAATTTGTATCATATTCAGAGGTTAGCACTGTTATCTCAAAGCAACAGGATGTGAAGTCTCTAAAAGCCTGTCAGGATGCTTGTGTGGGTGCTCTTCACACAAGCTCCCATCATCAAAAAAGCATGTAATGTTAACGCTGCCTGTCTTAGTCCAGGACACTCTTACAAAAGAGATTCTGAATCTCAAGAGTTTCACTTCCTATTTAAAAAAATAATAAAGTGAGAAAAGTTTAATAGCCAGAGAAATCAGATCATTGGATGTTATGTTAATGGTGAAGTTAGTGAGGACATGTTAGGATCGTGAGCTGTGCTGAAACACCGAAAGAAGTATAAAAACCTGCTTGTTATAAGTTTTATGAGTTTTCAGGCCATAGGGAAAATTCCAGCAACAACATCTGTTGTAAAGTGTAAGACTAGCAGTAAAGTATGAAGAAGATACAGACTTTAATGAAAGGTAATTTTGGTTTTATTGTACAGTTTTCTAATTATCATCAAACCTCATGTTTAGACTCAAGCAGTGCTTTAGCTTATCTTTCAGTCCTCTCGGAATTCCACACTCTGTGCTACAAATTTTCTTTAACAACATGTATGTACCAGGATTTTTTTTAGGCTTAATTGCTTCTAGACCATGAAATCTGCCCCTCAATATACAGTATTATTCAGAAATAAGTGGGCCACTGAAAATAGAGAAAGGTTTGCTGCAGTAAAAGGAGAAACAAATTAATCTACACTCAAAGGTTTATGAAACTGCACAGGAAATATTTCAACAAAAGCAAAGCAGAAACAGTTGACAGAAACACAGCGCTGGCTCAAGCGATGCTCTTTGCAACATCATCACCCTTCTCGTCCAACTCCTGCTCACCCTCGGTGGGTGAGGTCATCACCTTGGGGATAGGTAATTTCCTGGAGTCCCAAAAGGTCAGAAAAGAATGGTAGATTTATTTTATCAAATATCAACAAATGTATTCAGTTAGAAACAGCTGTCAATCATTAGATCATTGATTACTGATTGACTGAATATTACCTGTGGCTCGGTCTGCCTATAAAGACACCATGAGGAGAGTGGAGATAAAATATGGACAGAAAACCACCAGGTAGCACATCAGTGTAAAGTCAAAATGCAGGGAGGCTGAGGCAGGGGGTGGTGCTCCAGAAGTGAGGGGCAGTTTCCTCTGACGACCTGCAGAGAGAATCCAGCCTGTTC
Organism: Heterochromis multidens; assembly: GCA_015108495.1. Classification (NCBI taxonomy): domain Eukaryota; kingdom Metazoa; phylum Chordata; class Actinopteri; order Cichliformes; family Cichlidae; genus Heterochromis; species Heterochromis multidens. Next base: position 4,729 of record VUQS01006632.1, read on the forward strand.
AGGTGACTGTACAAATAAAATAACAGGTTAAATGAGTGAAGCTCCTCACCTGTGACAGTGATCCAGCTGGATGGAGACTCTCCATGACCGCTGATGTCACACTTGTAGAGGCCTTCCAAAACATGCTGGATGGTCATGTGACCTGTAGGCTCTTTCCCGATGAGGGAGCCATCTTTATAGAAAGCAGCTGGGAGGTTGGAGGGAGTGGTCTTTGTTTTACAGAGCAGAGTGACATCATCTCCCTCCATCACAGGGAGGACAGGACTCTGCAGGATCACTGATCCACCTCAACACAGAGACAAACTACAGCATTTCATCCATTTACACACAGCTTCATCAACACTAACTCCACACACTCAGCTTACCAGTGACTGTGAGGTTAACCATGTTACTGATGGTACCCTCTCTGGACTCACACCAGTAAACGCCACTGTCCAATCGATCCATGTAGCTGATGTCACAGGAAGAACCAGCTGGTTTTCCAAACTCAGCTCCACACTTTGCTCTGGTGTCTGTGCTTGTGTTTCTCCTCAGAATCCATCCAGCAGAGCTGTCGTCCTCTTTACAGCTCAGAGACACAAACTCATCAGCAAACAGCTGAGTCCTGTTTAAACTCACAGTCAGATGAGCTGTGAGGTAGAGGGGAGGATATGAATTATTTCACCCATTTTCGTTCGTCTTTTTTCAATAAAGCAAAAATATTTTTTTCAACCTATTCAACATGTATGAGGAGGCCTCGTGGTCTACATGTAGCCCCTTGTGGTTGAGTTATCAGTTTGGGCTGTTCCACAGTCTTCATATGTTTGCAATCATCTACAATAAATACTTTGTAATTTTACTCAGATTACTTTCATCTTTCCAGTATGTTAAATGTCAGCTGCAGGTCTGTTCTGGATGAGTGATCCCTTTACACTTCCTCTTCTTAAAGTTTTCCTTTTTCCATATTTCCATCTATTGATAGAGGGTGTGAAAGACCTATTAGATGGTCAGTGTCAGTGGACACGTGGAATCCTTCAGACTTGACCTGCTGCAGTCTGTAAGAGGCTGATCAGTGATCACTGTAAAGGTCTGGATAAAGGGACCATAGTTCATGTTCTCCCCAAATGTTTTTCCAACACAGACTGATCGACTATAGCAAAAACCATATTCACAATAATCTTGGTCAGTCAGTATAATCTGTTTAACATCATTAATGTAACAAACTTGCATCTTTTTATATTGGATTTCCTCGAACTTTCAGTGTAATTCAAAAAATAAATAAATGACAGTGAAAAGAGATTAATCTTGCATTGGACACCTGGTTATCTGGTAGGCAGTTAGACCCAAAGGGTGACATCTGGAACTGAAAAATGAAGCCAAAACAGACACGCTGACAACTGCAGTTCCTCTAAGCTCAACTTGAGGCCCCAAACGTGAGTCAGTTCTTACAGACTCCAATTTTAAAATGTCCAACTTTACAGCAGAAATAAACATGTTTACAGCCTGATGCAAAAAACTGTTTTGGTCTCTATAGATAACCATTACAAATCTGAGTGGGGTTTTTTTTATAACTTATTCACCTGGATACTGGCATTTGGGGGCTTCTTGGATTGACAGGCTTCCTAACACAGCTCCAGTCAGAGTCTGTTAGGCTTCACTTCAAGTCACTAAACTTGATCTCTGGACTGTGTTTGTCCTGTCAATGCTGTTAGGAGCATTTATCTCCACTCTCCTCATGGTGTCTGCAATTATCAAATAAATAATATGGCTGCTTTGCTGTAAATTATACTAACAGACTGTCCAAGAAGTTTGTGTTCTAATTTTGGTGGGTGATATTCTAGAATTTTATTTGGATGTTACTTAGCACTAAATAGCAGGTATCTGATAAGGGTGTAAAAGGCCCCTTAGATAGGTCAGTTTTATTTGACAGGTGTCTGTGTGATGCTCCCATACAGTTGTAGCCAAACATTTTGGCAGTGGCATCACTGTACTACATTTTTATTTATTTGCCAATAAAAGTTTTTGAATCTTATGAAATCCTTGTGATTTTTCTTCACTATATCATAGGAACATGTTTAAAAAAAATCCTAAATAAAAATTGAAGCAGCAAAGTGCCTGAAAAACAAACTCTGCCACTGCCAAAACATTTGGCCACGACTTTACACTCTATGTATACAGCTTGCTAGCATTAGCTGTTAACTTAGCACTCCACTTTCTCATACAATACAGTCACTTCAAAAAACAACATACCAAAGGCCCAGAAGCTAACATTAAAGCTTCAACATGTGGAGTCCAAAAACAGCAGGTGACATCACAGTGGCTACATCGATGATTTATACTGTTAATCGTTAGATCCTGACTAACAGACCTGCAGTCGCAGACAGAGGATACAAAAGAGTGCTATAATGGAAAGTGGTATGCTTGATTTACATCATACCGCTTGATAAAATGAAAACACTGTGGAGACAATTATTTCAAATGTAATTTTATGATCCCTGGAAACCAAAATTATAAGTCAAATTAAAAGTGGATTAATTTCTCAGTATTTTCCAAATGTCAGAGAACCTTAAATACTAACCAAAATGAAAGCTGTCTTATACACCATCATCTCGTAGTTTTTTATTTATTTTTTTAAATTTATTTTTTATTTTAAGAAAGGCTCAGTTAAGTTTAAAATGAACCTGTTCTGCTGTCATATCTCCTGTTCCAGTGGTGGATGATCATATTACACATGACCATTGTTTCAAATGGGGTCAGTGTATGGACAAGTGATCCTTGAAGACCCTGTGAGTCCGAAGCTCAGTCTTCAGACTCACAGGGTCACTCACTCACTTTAAGGATCTTTTGGATCTGTATGATGTCAAATGCCAGAAAACTCACTGCTTGTAGCCTCTAAAATGTGTAATTTAAAAGCTGACTTTAGTCAGTTTTTGACTTACATCTTCTGAACAAGCACAGAGCCACACTTGTTGAAGAAGCAGATGTCTGCTGACATCTACTGGTACAACTGGGTATTACAACAGATAAGCTGCTTTATAGGTGACAACAGTTTTTCCTCATAACATTCACTGGGTTCACCAGTGAACTTTTTGGGTTTGGTTACATTTTAGCCACATGCTAAACAATAACTACACAAGTACATCAGAGGACAGGTCTCAAGTATATCCAGGCCTGTATGTCTTTGAGACATGCCTGCAGTTTAGCTTATGGATTTGTGTTATCTGGCTTCATAGATGAATATAACTGGGTATCGTCTGAACAAATATTTAATCAAAATTAGGTGTTACTAAAATAACAAGTCTTATTGGGAAAAAAATTCCACTGTGTGATGTCCTGTTTTTTGTTTGTTTGTTTGTTTGTTTTTGGTTTGTTTTGGGGTTTTTTAGCTGTTCCCTTGTTTGTTTTCTTTCTACCTTTCTTTTTTTTTTCAACATCCATACTGTTTTTTGCATATTGGAGCGATGCTAAAACTGAAAGGTCACAAGGTCAGGGAATTAAGGATGCTGAGGGGGCTGCAAAACCCTCTGATGGATGATAGAAGGGCTGCATGTTCACAGCTACTAATTCAAAAACAAACAAATAAATAAATAAATGTTTCACAATGGTTTTGGTCTGTTTTCACATTTTAATGATATTTTGATTAAAGTAAATTTTTTAGGAATATTAATCTTAAGTTGCTTAGGTTCAGTCATCTAAAGGGTGGACTACAAAGTAACCAAGTGAGTAATGCTGCAGAAAATTGTTAATCTGGTGATTTGATCATCACAAGTGCAGAGAGTGTCATACATTAGAGCTTTGAAACTGTAAATTGCATATATTTAAATATTAAAGATTATTGTCCTATAGCCTAATTAAAGAGATGTGGAAACTGGTTTGCCACCAGATCAAAGTGAAAATATTTCAAACGAGTGACTAGGCATTCTTGGTGATAAATCTCCTCTAAATATAACTGATCATGTGTTTTAACAGCTGCACTTCCATCTGTGTAAAAACAAGACACTTGGCTGCAGATTAGGACCAAAAATAACCATCTAAATTGTAAATACATGTAAATTCCAGTAAGTTCCAGTGATAATGCGAAGCACAGTTTGCTGAAAATTTACAGCTGAGCTTCATTCTTTGGTATTTCGCTCTACAGGTTACATATAGAAAACATCTTCCTTCAGCAGATAATCTATATTGCACTTACAGGATATTGTAAATGAAACAATCTGTGAAAACATGGTGCTTTCTTCTGATTTTAAACTGAAACTCTGAAGATAACCTGGTCTAGATCAGGTTTCCACCATGTTGAATTTTTCAAGCCAAAAATTTTGAGGGGGGAGTGCTAATGCTAGTTAACTTGGTTGGCAACCATATACATCCATAGATTGTATGGTTTTATCACATAGACAGAGATACAAGCTGATTTGTATCAAGTAACATCCAAACAAACGAAAATGCTGCTTTTAAAATAGCAAACCATACTTTAAGATAACTCTTTGCCTTAAACAGTAACCAAAATAAAAGTGTCCTAAAAACTGTCACAGGTTTTCTGTCATAATTTTCTAGAAAGACTCAGCTGTGGTGAATCATCATTTTCTTCTTTCTGCTACCACAGAGGATCATCTGTCTCCATCTTACCCTATTCCTAGCATCCTCCTCTGTCACACCAACCCTCTGGATGTACTCCTTCACTACATCCATGAATTTGCTCTGTGTTCTTCTTCTTTTCTCCTGCCTGGAAGCTCCATCTTCAACATCCTTTGTCCAATATATCCACTATCCCTCCTCTGCACATGTCCAAACCATCTCAACCTTGCCTCTCTGACTCTGTCTCCAAACTGCTCAACCTGAGCTGTTCATCTGATGTACTAATTTCTAATCTCGTCCATTCTGGTCACTCCCAGTGAAAATCTTAACATCTCCAACTCTGCCTCCTGTCTTTTTGTCAGTGCTACCGTCTCCAAACCAGACCTCATAGCGTCTTATAAACTTTCCTTTTCACTTTTGCTGCTATCCTTCTGTCACAAATCACCCCTGACACTCGTCTCCACCCACTCCACCCTTCCTGCACTCTCTTCTTCACCTCTCTTGTGCTCTGTCTGTTGCTTTGTATGGTTGACCCCAGGTATTTAAACTGCTCCACCTTCACTGCCTTAGCTCCTTGCATGTTCATCTCTCTTCCACCTGCTCTCTACTCTCACTACATATCACAATGTCATCTGCAAGCATCATCGTCCACAGAGACTCCTGCCTGACCTCATCTGTTAGCCTGTCCATCACTATTGCAAACAAGAAGGGGCTCAGAGCAGGTCCCTGATGTAATCCACCCCCACTTTGAACCCATCTGTCATTCCTACCGCACACTGCACCACAAGAAGTATAACTAAGTTATCCTTCACAAATCCCAAAATTTTCATGCAGAGAAAATTTTGGTTTGGTTGTACTGTTTCTACCTGACACTCTACACATACAAGTGAAGGTGAGAGTTGCATGTAGTTTCTTCCCTCATTATTTCCTCTGTCTAAGAAAACAACACAACCAGGTTTAAAACGAGTCTAATATGATTTTTCTTTTTTCTGTTCCACTGGTGGATGTTCAGAGTTATATATAATGAGGTAAGTGTATTCACAAGTAATGTCTGTGAGCCATAGCTCAGGCTTCAAACTCCTCTAAACACAGCTTCATGCAGTTTTGTTCTACCGTGGCTTTATACAGGTGAAACTCGAAAAATTAGAATATCGTGCAAAAGTTCATTTATTTCAGTAATTCAACTTAAAAGGTGAAACTAATATATGATATAGACTCATTACATGCAAAGCGAGATATTTCAAGCCTTTATTTGTTATAATTTTAATGATTATGGCTTACAGCTTATGAAAACCCCAAATTCAAAAGTTCAGAAAATTAGAATATTGTGAAAAAGTTCAATATTGTAGGCTCAAAGTGTCATACTCTAATCAGCTAATTAATCCAAAACACCTGCAAAGGGTTCCTGAGCCTTTAAATGGTCTCTCAGTCTGGTTCAGTAGGAATCACAATCATGGGGAAGACTGCTGACCTGACAGTTGTGCAGAAAACCATCATTGAGACCCTCCATAAGGAGGGAAAGCCTCAAAAGGTAATTGCAAAAGAAGTTGGATGTTCCCAAAGTGCTGTATCAAAGCACATTAATAGAAAGTTATGTGGAAGGGAAAAGTGTGGAAGAAAAAGGTGCACAAGCAGCAGGGATGACCGCAGCCTGGAGAGGATTGTCAGGAAAAGGCCATTCAAAAGTGTGGGGGACCTTCACAAGGAGTGGACTGAGGCTGGAGTTAGTGCATCAAGAGCCACCACACACAGACGGATCCTGGACATGGGCTTCAAATGTCGTATTCCTCTTGTCAAGCCGCTCCTGAACAACAAACAACGTCAGAAGTGTCTTACCTGGGC
>VUQS01006638.1:4095-17710 GCA_015108495.1 Heterochromis multidens
GATGGACTGCACACATATAAATACACACACACTGCACTTCAGCTATAGTTGCTCTGATTAACACTTGTCTCCTAACTGATAAACAGCTTCATGTTAGTGCGGAAAGGAAGCTACACTACTGTGTACAATGAGTGCAAAATAAAGTAGCCAAGAGCTTTGCAATGCGTTTGCTTTGCATGTGTCAGTGTGTTATGTGGTGCTTTGCACCTATGAACACATGGGAAACTGCTGATGAATGTGTGTAGATGTGTTTAGCTGTATGTGTGTGTGTGTGTGTGCTGCGTGCTATCACTCTCTTGCTAGGGGTGACAGGTTGGTTGGGGACTAATGCAGCACGACGGAAATGAATGTGGCCTCGAGCAAAGCAGCTGCCTGCAGCCAGTCCTCATCTGAGCTGTCAGATACACACATGCACACATGCACACACAGAGAAATACACATGTACACACTAGAACCCATTCCAATGGAGACAGAGTTTAAGATACACACACACTTATAAACACACTCATGAGCATTATAACCCCCGTCGCCCCTACTTTTCTGCTTGTGTGCCTTCCAGACAATAATGGGTCTGCCTGGATGAGGTGGTGGACATGACTTGCTGGTTTTGGTTGGTTTTACTCTACATTCTTCTGTTTGTTTCCTGGGGAACCACTGAACAAGTTCTTTTTTATTTAAAATAATCTCATCATAACCTGTTATGAAACAAAGTGAGTGCAAGACGTTTCTCTACAATGCTATTATGTTATAATATGATGAATGGTAGACAAATTAGTCTTTACTTATCTATTTGTTTTTTATTAATTTCAGGATTCTGGTGATGTTAATTAATAAAGCAGTTACCTAAATTACACGCTGTTGACTGATACTGAGTAGCTAATTACTACCCAAGTTTGGCTTCGATACAATATGACAAAACAATGCAATGCAAAATGATACAATATGATATGATGCAGTGTGATACAATATGATCATAAGGATAATATGAAAGAAACGAGCAGTGGTTCCAAGGATTTTTTTGGTATGCAGTGCCTGAAAAGTAATATTTACCATTTGTGACCAGTTAAAAAAATAAATGATTTTTTTTTCCCCTATTTGATTTGATTTATGTAAATAATATTTAGTTCTGAAGTTGTGAAGGAGTAAAATGATTCAATAATTTACAAGAAAGGGGCAAATATATAAATACATTATAGCCTAAAACTAATTTTCTTTTCTTTTCTTTTTTTTTTGAAGAAATGCGTTTTTGTGTCCTTTCATCCTGTTACTCTTGTCACAACCTCTCAGATTTAACTTTAGGCTTTGTGGGAGACTTGACCCCCTTTCATACAGTCTTAGATAACAGTGTGATTATAATAAAGTGCTGTTATTGTAAAGACATTTAACAATATGATGTCATCTGTTGTGATAGTGATTTACAAAGAGGAACTATAACAGGAGGAACTACAAACAATTCAAGATGGTAAAAAAAATATATTAATGTGCCATAAAATTATGTTGTATAACATGGAGTGGCTGTAGTGGCTGTGTCTTAGGAGGTACAGTGGGTTGTCTACCAATCAGGTTTGATCCCTGACTCTTCCAAACTGCATATTGAAGTATTCTTGTGGAAGATACTGAAACCTGAGTTGCCCCCGATGCATCCATTAGAGTGTGAGTGTGTGAATGTGAGGTTCAAAGTGCTTAGGTATAGACAAAAGCACTTGTATAAATGTGTGTGTGAATGGGTGAATGAGGCTTGCAGTAAGAAAGTGCTTTGAGTGCTCAAATTGAGTAGAAAAGCGCTATGTAAGTACCAGTCCATTTGCTGTTTATAAGAATCAAATATAAATATATTGCTGAGTGGCATACAGTATTTATTCACCTTATTTCTCCAGAAGAGAAACAGAGCCAAACCTCATTTATACCAAACAATGACATATTGTGTTGTTACAAATACATCTCACAGACGCTAAGGGACACCTAGTTTTTCTGTCAGCTTGGATTAATATAATTGATGGCCTTCATCCATGTCATGGGCCTCCAACAAATTGCATATTACAGTGATTTAAGGCAAATTTCCAAGTCTTGGTGTGAGAATAATTGCTCCATCTCCATTAAGCAGCTCCTTGTTTTGTTCAAAGAGAAGTAAGCCACAGCAATAAATGCAATGGGTTTGTTGCCACTGTTCAGGAAAAATGTATGGGCAGCTTTGTGTACTAACAGCTTTCCCCATCAACAAAATGGGACAAATATAGTTAGTGTTAAGCAGTGGGGTCCAAGGAAGAGAAGTACTGTATAAGGAAAAGCAAATTATAATTCACGTTTGCCCTGCAAGGTAGCCACTAATGTTGTTCCTGCCACCAGGACCTACTGCTCTCTGAGCTTAGATTTTCTGTTTCTGGTCGACCCATATTTAGCCCCGGTGGGACCTCAGTAATTATACTAATCTCTCCAGAAATCCATCATTCTCTCCACAGGCTGCCGAAAGTTGGCAGCCTTCTATATAGTATAACAAAGCAGGGTTTCCCTCAGATGTTAACCAGGAAGTAAGTGGCTTTGTTGGGATTTTTGCATCTAAGATTAAAGATTAGGACTGACAGGATGCTATTTGCAAACTCCCCAGTTAACCATGTTTAGACTAAAGAGAGAGGGAATGTTTTAATCTTTCAGCAGCAGTTTATTTGGCCTTAATTTTATCCAAAATTGCTCTAAGATTCATTTTGAGAAATCTGTGTCCACAGAGCTTTGGGTTAGGATGAAAATGAGGAGACAGATTTACTTGTGATGTGATCAATAAAGCAACATCTTAAAAAAAAAAAAACACCCACTTGACCTTCATTTTACCCAAACTGCCCTCACATGAATGATTCTCACACTTCTCAAAAGACACTGTGACATTTTTACACTTCTACGTGTTATTTTTTATTTTTTGTTGTCTGTTATCTGGGGGGCAAATCTTCCACTTTATTGGGGCTGGCATTCAACTACCCCCATGTTTACATCAGAGCCAGGGTGGTTACCATGGAAACGGAGTGCCCCTCTTAACTGGTGCACTCAGGAATAATGCATTGTTGAACAGTGCCTGAGGCTATGCACGCACACACCCATACACACACACTAATCCTTAACATCTGCTATAGCGTATGTGTATATATGTGTGTGTATGTGTGTGTCTGTGCATATGTGTGTTTGTGCACATGCATGAAATGTGCATTAGTGTTTCACTTGGCAAATTCATTGATAATCAGAGTTAAGGTGGACTCCATTAAGTTCAGTGGTATTTTCCTACAGCTGTATGCACATATACTGTACACTATGCTTGTGTTTGTAGGTGAAATGGTCAAAGTCAAGGAGTGAGTGAGTGAGTGAGGACTGACGTGTGAGCCTTTTCCACACTACTGCTGCTCCCTCTAGTGGTCTGTGACCCTTACTGCTCACACACATACACACACACACACACATACACATAAATGGGAACCGACACACAAAAGAGAAAAAAAACAGCTAAAAAGAGGATAAAAAGGAAAACAATGACGGATAATTGGTGACAATTTAAAATACACACAAACACACATATTTAGATGGAGTAGTGACGGAGATAAGAAAAGGAGGTCTGGTCGCTGACTGTCAGTTTGGAGAAGATCTCGGGATGGGCTTTTTCAGGAGTCCAGACAGATCCTATTGGGAATCAGGTCCTCGTCCTGAGGCACTGTACCTGCCATAATTACCCTGCTCTGGAAATAAGTTCATAAGGGACTTACAGCTCAGCTACAAAAGGCACCCATAGTAAGGGGAGGCTCCAAGGACAGAACCAACCCCATTAGCAAGTTTCAACTCGCTTCTGAGGAGACGAAGTTTATCTCTTCTGACTGCAGTGTTGGAGTGTGGAATGAGTCAAATATGAGAAGTAAAAAGTCAGTTAAAGAATGGTGAGATATTTTAAAAGTATAATTAGGTCATTTGGAATTATAAGTGTCTGAGGCGTGCGTGGCAGAGGAAATTAAAAACCTGAGTCGACCTCATCTGATGGAATCAGACAAAAGCAGAATAAGATTCCTCCACAACAAAAGCTGTTTAACAAGGGTAATTGCTGCTTGAAATTTGCAAAAATCAAATATTTTATGCATGCAAGCTACATTTAGGTGATGCATTCCTTGTTTGCAACTTCCCAGAATCAACAAAACTATTTTCTTTTGTGTGTTGTTATTGCTTTGCCGACATTAGGTTGCTCCTTTCATGGCAATGAACCTTGTTTAAATTTGAATGTGAATTTGAATTTTAGAGGATAAATGAGGGAGGGGATGAGGGGTGAGAGAAAAAGAAAGTGGGGAGAGAGAGGGAGAAAGAGAGAGGTTGTCAGTTGCCTGTCTGTGTTTAATGGAGGTCCCTGGTGTCGCCCTCAGGCTCCTTCACTTCACAATTAATGGAGGATCTCTCAGGGGAAAGCCATGCTTCTCAATAACACCTCCACACACACATATACACTCACACACACACGCACTCACGTAGCAATAAACCTTCTGGTTTAGCTGAACTCTGCACTGGAGCGCTGCCTCAACGTGAGCCCCATCTCCAAGTTTGTGTTGTGGGTCCCGAGCACCACCCGCTGCCGGCTTGTCTATTCAAACCTTGAACTGGGTCGGTTTGTGCCAGCCTCACCAGTCGCTGTGCGAAGCTCCACACAGCGGATAGAAGAGAGCATGGTGGTGGTAAAAAAAAAAAAAAACAGTATGGAGATGAGAGGAGGTAAAGGAAGGACGGAAGGAAGGAGTGAAATGCTTTTTCCTCAGAACTCAGGATTCATTATATCTTCGCTCTGATCTGTCCGCTTTGGTTTTTCTCCCACATCTGCAGCATGAGCTTCTCCCAGTGTGGCTTTATGTGTGTGTGATTATATGTTTGAACTATTCAAAACACTAAAAACACTTTTATATAATAGTGTAATAGCAAGACGCGATGTTGCAGGGTTAGACATCTACCCATAAATATCTGTTAACGCAACCTCCATAAATGTAAGGGGGGTTAAAACCAACAAGAGGCTGAAGTTAATGTTGCATAAATATTACGCCCACAGCTGTCATCCTTGTCACCGCAGTTCATTAGAGTGAGTTTGATTTCTTGACTCTGTAAACAACCCCTTAGGACTTAAAATCTCTGTTAGTTTCATAGTTCATTGTCTAATGTTGGAACCCCTAGAACACAGACCATCAAATTTAGTTCACTGTGCCATGATAACAACTTATTTTATCAAAAATTATTTTTACAATCTTGTAAATCTCACATAGCCCAGTAAATATATTTTCAGGAATCTTAACAAGGTCCAGTTTGCTATCAGTCAGACAGAAGGCCCAGCAGATGAAAGTCATCTTTAAAGCGTCACTAATGCCTCACAGATGCAGGTGTTTGGGGGGATTTTTAGGTTACTTACCAAGGAAACACTTTATTGTTCAGATATTTCAATATTTAAATGAGAATTCTTACCAAAACAATGACATAAATACCTTATCATTTAGCTTCAAACAAAGTGCAAAGTGTCTTCTGTCTCTTAATATGATCCCAGATGGACTTGGTGAGTTTGAGATCAGGGCCTTGTGAGGACCATAGTGTCTGATGCAGGAATCCTTGTTCTTCTTGCTTCTAAATACTGTGAGATTCTTTAAGACTGGCTGTGTGTTGGGATTGTTATCGTGCTGCAGTATAATATAGCTTTTTATCAATCAGACACCTAACTGGTATAATCTAAACAAATGTTGATCTATCTTAAACAGGCTAAGCCTCTTACTGATTGACAGGTGAGGCTCTAAACTTTAATGTCTTTAAACAAACTTCAAGATCTGTAAATAAAGGAGAGTAGTGTTTTAAAGTTTAATTTATTTAAAGCGATGTACGTTTTCAAGCTTTTATTTTATGCATTTTATGCTCAATGCCTACTACACAGTAGTAGGCATGTAGCAAAGTTAAGACTGTTCCCAGTCAAGCACAGATTAAGAATCCAGATTAAGATTTTTTTTTTAAAAACTGTTTAAATTAATGCAACAATGAATGAAAGATTAAGAGTTTAACATTGCATGGTTTGTTTGTTGTTATAATTGTTATGATTCTTCAGTCCATGTTTAAGGTTAAATTTAGTTTTATGATATATAAGCCTGTAGTCAGTTTTACTGTCAAACTTTTATTTATAATACATGGTTTGATGTCTGTTTTTCACCTATTTATGTGATTTAGATTAAAGTTAGCACTGTTATCCATAAACTAAACAATAAACTAAATAACAGACTTAAAAATGAAGAAGGCTGATATGAGGTTTAGGAGGTTAGGGCAGATTGTTTAAATCTTTGAAGTTAAACCAAGGAAGTGGCATAATTTGTGATGTAAAGATTAGTTTTAATTTAGATCTCAGTCTTTATGATTGTATGCATTAATTACGTTCATAATCATGATGAGTTCGCTTTGATGCCCTGAGATACCATTTCCTGCCAGTCTGCCACCCCTGGACATCGAGTGCATGCGTCTCCGATTGGTGAGCTCTGGTTGTTCACCTGGACACTGTCGCTTTTACTATTTACATATTCATCAGAAGTCTCATGAATATTGATGAGCTGACTGCGGGCGCAGTGGGTGCCCAGTGGCTGCAGGGCATTGTGGGAAATTAGCTGCATCACTAATTGTGATCCACCGCCCCTCGAGCGTGTCAATCAAAATCAGGAAGGGTGATACTTTTGGGGGCACCTGTAGCTCCAAATATGTATGCATGAAGTGACGGAGGGAGAAAGAGTATGAGTGTGCGTGTGTGTGCGCGTGTACATCCAGGGCCACAAGACCACTCCGTTGCCATGGTAACCTCTACCATCAGCGCACAGGAGGCTAAGGCCTGGGATCTCAGAGAGCGTGATGGAGTGAGACTGAGAAATGAAATGAGCTATCTGTCTGTCTGTGCATCTGTCTGTCTGTCTGTCTCACAGTGTACTGTGTTGCTCTAAAATAAAGACAGACTGTACGTGGAGAGGAAAAGGAAGGATGCATGCCTATTTTATCATGTATACCCAAACATGATTTGCCTTTCTCAGGCAGTCAGTGCAGTCCTTCGCCTTTAATGAAGGTTTCCTTTTGACCTTACCAAACAGAAAACAGCCCAGCATGAGGGTGAAGAAAAAGCCTTCACTGTTTCCAGTCCCACCGCTGCCAACAGCTTCATTTCTCTGACATTCACTGGAGATCATCGGTACCCTGGTGGTCTTTATATGTTGATGCTGGTGCCTGAGGTCATGTTAAAACCATAGACTGTATCTAAAAGACAGACTGTGACTTTGCCCTTAAATTCTGGACTACCGTTTTGATCATCTTTAGCAGCACGGCATCTTAGCTATCTTTTGGGGGGCAGATATGACCATATTTGAATGAGAAAGGGAAGGGAGTGGACAATTATAAGCATACAATCACAAGCTATTTTTTTTAGCAAGTTATATCTATAGACTGAATTGGTAACTCAGATTAGCTGAGGTGAAACCTAGCAGATAGCTAACAGCCTAGTTGGCATCCACCTGTCATTCACAACAGCCAAGCCCCTAATGCCCCTTACGGCAAATTTGAATCCCTAATAAAATTTAAATGGATGAGTTTTAAAAGTTAATCATCCATTGAGTTGCCATTCAGGGAGAAATTGGCCATAGAGACCAAAACTGCTTTTTTTCAGGGCTTTAAACATACTTCTTTCTGCTTTTAAGTTAGGCATTTTAACTAGAAGCCTGTTGGGATTGATTTACTTTTGGAACCAGTCTCAGGTGCCTTTTTGAGGACCTACAGTTTTTGTTGGCTTCATTTTGTAACCCTCAAAGGCAAAACCCTTGAGCAAAACAAAGCAGAGTAAATATCTACAGATCTGAAGGATATCAGTGCTGACAAGTGCAATATTTTCTGTGTTTTATTGTCAACAAATCACATGGAAACAGTAGACCCAAGAATGAACTAATCAACAAGTAGTCCATGGTCTGTGTACTCAAACCCTCACAGAGCTTCTTTTTCGGTGCCATGTATTTCTGTTGTTGGCCTAAAACTTTGTAAATGGACAATTTACTCCTGTTTGAGCAATATTTGCTGAAAACTACAGCTCTTGGTTGGTTTAGGGCCACAGCAGAAAGTGTACACAATACAGAATCATGGTGACATAGGGGCAAAATGGAAGAATAGTTGGTAAACTGCTAACACGCATGAAAGTAGAAACCATACTAGAGCTAGTCACAACTACCCAGTGAGTTTTTTTTCTCTTTCATCCTTGACCAATTCTGACATTTTGTTCTCAAGGCCAAACATGATTTTATTTAGTAAAGGCTTACTGCATTACTGCTGCTGGGTTTCCAAGCTTAACTTTGTTGTTAACAGGACAATAACTTCATTCAAAACAAAAAAAACTTGTTTGATTTTTTTCTTTTTTTTGTAGACAGGTATACTCCAACTGCTGCTGTTTGCTAGCCTCTTACCTCCAACCGGTCATAGCAGATGGCTGCACCTCCATGAGCATGGTTCTGCCAGAGTTTTTCCTTCCCACTGCTGCCAAGTGCTTGCTCATAGGGGGTTGTTGGGTCGTTGTAGGGTCTTTACTTTACAATATAACACACCTTGAGGTGACTGTTGTTGTGATTTGGTGCTATATAAATAAAATTGAATTTAATTGAAATGGAATCGAATTGCTTAACTAGCTGGCGTTAATGTGAATTGTTTTTATTTTGAGTGTAGAAGAATTTATTATGGATAAGTGGTCACAAGCTTGACAACTTGTAATGTTTGCAAATTGTGGCAGCTAGCATAAATACTGCAGTCATCATTTCTAATAAGTGCACAACTTATTTCCACACTACACAAGTAGGCCTAAGTATACACAAGATACACAGTCTGCTACATGTAAGGTAAATGTAAGGATCTAAACTGAGACAGAGTGGGTCTTAAAGGGGACGTATTACACTCATTTCCAGATCTGCACATTTATTCATGAATTTTTTTTAAGTATCTTTGGATTATTCACAGTTTTAGATAATCCTTAGCGATCTTGTACAGGGCCAGGTGTGCAGACCCTCAGTTTATCCACTTCATGAAATAAACCTTTTCACCTCCTCCTTTTTTAAGACCATGCTGCTTTAAAACCAACTTTCTTCTGACTGGCTGCCCCTCGGAAACAAGAGATTTAAACAGCAGGTTGAGCTTCTGTGCTAACAGCCAGAGTTGTGTGCCTGACATGAGTATATTAAATATATTTGTTCTTGCTGACATCATAAAGGGCCAAGAGTAGAAAAAACTTGGACATACACTGACCTCCATATTTGAAATTTTGGTCATATTAAGCATGAGCATCCACCATTGTAACAGTATGTATATAAAATAAAACAAGTAAAGCCATCATAGGTCCCCTTAAAGGGAATCATTTAGCCATAAAAAAGTGTTATACAGTATATTAATCACCTGCTTATTCACCTTCAGTAGGAACAAATAGACAAAAGAGCATCATGGGATTTTCTGACAATTGCATTTTAAACTTTGCTTTAAAATGATGGAGAAAAAAACCCTATTGTTTTATTGTTTTATTGAGTACAGACTCACTGTATTACTGATACCACTTGTACTGACGATGCACAGGAGTTTATATGTGGGGCAGGAAGCAACATTTACATGTTAAGTGTAGACATGCTACAATAAACAATGTGTTTAAATATGCATGGGATCATCCATTGCTATGACTAAAAACATATTTCCATGATATATTTATACCTTATGTTTAACCATATCCCCATTCAGCTATACTTCACCTTTATATTTCTTGGCATGTGTAGACTTTACTGTAATTCCTCCTCCTGAGCACAAACATACAGCACATTTGATCTGAGATTGCACCATCCTAAAATCTAATAAAAATATATATATTTGTCAAAGTGCTCAAAACCAGTATGACACGTGTTAAAAGTATGCTAAAATTACACGCCATCTTGCATTTTTTACCACTTGATGTGACACTTTTTGACATGAGTACCTGTGTGTGTGTGTGTGTGTTCGGGGACAAAGCATTCAGTGTTATTTCACCACATCTCTCTCTCTGTCTTCTTTTTTTGAGTGGAAGTTTCCAGAACTACGTCTTGATGAATTGCATGGCCCGGTGTTGGAAGTGCAAGATACAACAGTGTATTGCAGGTGAGTGAAGTCATTAATATTTCCTCTGTATCAATATCACTGGTGGAATGGTGTGTGCAAAAGTGTGTGTGCTCCAGATTGACAGGTGGATGATCTCAGTGAGTAGAGCACCCTGGGATCGACTGCATAATCAGGGAGACAAAGGAGCAGAGGAAGAGACGAAGAGAGAGAGAGAGGGAGAGAGACAGAGAGAGAGAGAGAGAGGAAAAGAGAAAGAGAGAGAGGGTGTGTGTGAGAGAGAGAGAGAGGGATGAGAGAAGCAGAGAAGTGCGGAATAGTAAAATTCCCAGAGGGGTGAAGGGGTTGTGTGCTCTCGTCTCTGTTTATTTCCCTGCATTCGTTTGAAATGGTTTGTGTGTGTATATATAAGTTTCTCTAGCTCTTTGTGTATGTGTGTGCGTGCATGTATGCTGGTATATGTAAACCATCAGCCTGTGTGTGTGTGCGTCTGTGTGTGTGGCAGGTGTTTGATGGTTTGCAGCAGTAAATGGGTTCATTGTGAGAACAGCAAAGGTTCCACATCAGGAGACTTCCCTGATAATTATACAGAAGCAGTCAAGTAAAATGCACACACATTCGTTCCCCCTTATAGGCTCCTATCAGAGTTGTTGTAGTGTGTTTCTTGTGTATTGCGGCATGTGAGTGTGTAATGTGGGTGTTTGTCTGTGATCTCAGGTGCATTTGTATATGCTGCGGTTGACATCCACACTAGTTGTTACACAGTAAACAGGATTTCCCTGGCAGCCGATGACTTAAGAAAACAGCGTAAAAGCTTATGGCCAACCAAAGGCTCAAAGCCAGTGGAGTCTTATAATTGACCACCTCTGCTTTCAAGTTTTGCACCATCTCTCTCATTCCTCTCTGCTTACTTTTTGTACTGTTTTATCTATACCTTTTTTGTTCCAGATCTGCCTCTGTTACGTTTAAGGATAAACAAAAACATCACAGGCCAAAAAGAGACAACACTGAGAGGCAGCTGAATTTGATGGTGGGGGGCGATCAATATTGCTAAAAGTAGTTGGTCATGTTGCAAGACAGGAGGTTCTTATTAGACCTAAAACTCTAAATTTTATGTAATTTTGTCACAACATTGACTAATCTTGTTACTATTTAGTGTAAAGTTTTCTTTTTGTTTTGTTTTGTTTTTAACTCAGTAGGATGTGACAGCAGACAAAGGGTGAAAATTAGAAATTATAATGTTTTTTCTGATTAGGACACCACGAGGCAAAGTTGGAAACACTACTTAAAGATGCTTTCTGTCTAATGCATTTTAAAGGAATGGTTTGAAAATTTAAGAAAAACAATTATTCAGTGACATGACAAGACAAATAACACTCATGTCTGATGTGTAGCTAGAGCTACATTAGCTCACCTTGGCACAAAGACTGGAGATAAGGAAAGCACAGACATGTTTGAAGCAAAATTAGCCTACACGCAGCTCTGTAGCTCACTATACTGACTTTTCATTGGACAAAAAGTCCACTTAAAATCCCACTGGAATTTATTGCTACTGGGAAAGGCTAGAGTACTGTACAAAAGTCTTGAGCCAGCCCTCCTTTCTTTTGCTCGGAAAATGGAAAACACCTTTCTATGAAAACAGACTCTTGTTTTGCCTTATATACTGTATTTCCATGTATGTTTGCACATATTTCAATAAATTGCTGCACCTACAGTGCTGTAAAAAAGAAAAAGTAATTCCCCCCTTCTTGATTTCTTCGTTTTTTGTTACATGTTTCAGATCATCTAACAAATTGTAATATATTAGACAAAGGTAACCCGGGTAAATACAAAATGCAATTTTTAAATGACAATTTCATTTATTAAGGGGAAAACTACGTGGCCCTTGTTAAATCATGAATTAACTGATTAACCACATTATTTTGGAAAGCTGGGTTCAATTTCACTAGCAACACCCAGGCCTGATTACTGCCAGACCTGTTGAATCAAGAAATCACTTAAATAGAACCTGTCTGACAAAGTGAAGCAGGCTAAAAGATCTCAAAAGCAACATATCCTGCCATGATCTAAAGAAACTCAAAAACAGATGAGAAACAAAGTCATTGACATCTATCAGTCTGGAAAGGGTTACAAAGCCAATCTAAGGCTTTGGGACTCCAGTGAACCACGCTGAGAGCCATTATCCACAAATGGAGAAAACTTGGAACAGTGGTGAACCTTCCCAGGAGTGGCCAAAATTACTCCAAGAGCACATTGATGACTCATCCAGGAGGTCACAAAAGAACCCAGGACAACATCTAAAGAACTGCAGGTCTTACTTGTCTCAGTTAAGGTCAGAGTTCATGATTCAACAATAAGAAAGAGACTGGGCAAAAATGGCATCCATGGGAGAGTTCCAAGGAGAAAACCACTGCTGACCAAAAAGAACACGAAGGCTTGTCTCACATTTGCATCTTGATGATCCCCAAGACTTTGGGGAAAATATTCTGTGGACTGACGAGACAAAAGTTTAACGTTTTGGAAGGTTTGAGTCCTGTTACATCTGATGTAAAACTAACATAACATTTCATCAAGCAAACATCATAGCAACAGTCAAACATGGTGGTGGTAGTGTGATGGTCTGGGGCTGATTTGCTTCTTCAGGACCTGGAGGACTTGCCATAAATGATGGAGCCATGAATTCTGCTTGCTACCAGACAATGTCAGTTTGTGCCCTGGGTTATGCACTTGGGTTATGCTGCTGGACCAGCAAGTCCATCTCTGAAGGGCTCAACAAACAAAAAAAAAACCAAAAAACAAAATGAATGTTCTGGAGTGGCCTACTCAAAGTCCGGACATAAATCAGATTGACTGACTGATTATTGTCTTAAAGACATAAAGACCTGGATGACCTCTAATTTCCTGCTTCTAAATTCAGATAAAACTGAGGTTATTGTACTCGGCCCTAAAAATCTTAGAAACATGGTGTCTAACTAGATACTCTGGATGCCATCAACTTGGCCTCCAGTAACACTGTGAGGAATCTTGGAGTCATTTTTGACCAGGATATGTCCTTCAATGCGCATATTAAACAAATATGTAGGACTGCTTTCTTGCAATTGCACAATATCGCTAAAATTAGAAACATCCTGTCTCAGAGTGATGCTGAAAAACTAGTTCATGCATTTATTACTTCTAGGCTGAACTATTGTAATTCATTATTATCAGGCTGTCCTAAAAACTTCCTGCAAAACCTTCAGTTGATCCAAAATGCTGCAGCGAGAGTACTGACAGGGACTTGAAAGAGAGAGCATATTTCTCCCATATTGGCTTCTCTTCATTGGCTCCCTGTTAAATCCAGAATTGAATTTAAAATCCTTCTCCTCACATACAAGGTCTTGAATAATCAGGCCCCATCTTATCTTAAAGACCTCATAGTACCATATCACCCCAGTAGAGCACTTTGCTCTCAGACTGCTGGCTTACTTGTGGTTCCTAGGATATTTAAAAGTAGAATGGG
>VUQS01006641.1:2993-16559 GCA_015108495.1 Heterochromis multidens
TTTTTAATTGTAGTTCCTTGATCCTTCGCTACTTCACATACGGCATATTGTTCGGCTGTGGCTCCTCCTTTGCCTTCCAGCCCTCATTGGTCATCCTTGGCCACTACTTCCGCCAGCGTCTGGGTCTGGCCAACGGTGTGGTGACAGCTGGTGCCAGCCTCTTCTCTATGGGCCTTCCGGTGTTCCTCAATAAGGTGGTGGAACCTCTGGGCCTCAGCAGAACATTCCAGATCCTCAGCCTCTTCATGCTGATCCAGGCCCTGCTGGCGCTAACGTTCAAGCCTTTGCTCCCTCCTGGAGGAGGCATGGGCCCACCAGGCATTTGCCCCGACCCTGCTGAATCCCAAACCCAAGCTACTGCTCAGGGTGGGAGCAGGTGGAGCAGGGCGATCGCCACCATCAGGAAGTACTTCAACCTGCGTGTGTTTCACATCATCACATACCGAGTGTGGGCATTTGGAGTAGCTACAGCTGTATTAGGCTATTTCGTGCCATATGTTCATCTGGTAAGAACATCTCTCATGGGCTTGCTTGTAGTCATATATGTATGTTCTTCTGTATGTATGTAGGTTACTCAAGGTAATCAAAACTGTACATTTTCAAGAAATAATTGTTTCTCAATGTTGCTGCTTTATAAATATTTACAGTCAGCTTGTTATATATTTGATAGATAAATGAAAGATTATATGAAAAAGAAACCATTGTTTAACAGTCTTTCAGTTATTTCTGTTGTGCTAAAACTTTCTGACCTCTTTATTGATATTATTCGCTTACACAAAGAGCATTAGAGATTAGTGCAGTTCATAATCATTGGCTTGAAACAAAAATGCTATTTCTCAGCTTACACTGGAAATGAGGAGAAGTGGAGAAGGAGTGAGATTGATGTCAGAGCCATAATGTTGCACTGTGGACAGTCTGGTGCCATTCATCTTCTGTAGGCCTTTCAGAAAAAGGGCAATTGAATGCATGTCAGCAGAGTAAATGAGCAGTGGCTGTAGATCGGCTTTGTTTCTCTCAAAAAGGATAACAGAGTTTGTCACAATAGCCTCTGTGAGTAGCAGCATTCAGCTGCCAGGAGTTAATTGTGCTTTTCTTAATTTTTTTTCTGCTTCAGTAGACATATCTGCCCTGGAAATGTTCTTCCTTTGAAAAAATAAGTTGCTCAAAGGGAGAAATATATATTTTAAATGCGTCATATTGACACAAGAGAGCCTGGCAGTAACTTACTGTTGGTTACTTAAATACCCCTCAGCTATAGAGGCTGAAAGTAAAAGAACTTGATTTGTCCCTTTTGTTTACATCCAAAAACTCAAGTATATTTTCAAAATCTGTGCTTGACCTATGGCCGACTTTGGTGTGAGATAGTGAGATAGTAAAAAAATGAAGATGAAGTATAAAGCTTAAGTGAAGTTGATCTCCCTCTATCCAGATGTCGGATGTTTCAGCTCCGGCCTCCCTCTGTCAGGCCTGTTGTTTCAGGCCCGGGCCCAGATGTAAACACTGCCCCGGCCTTTGTATTGGCTCGACCACTTCAGGAAACCTCTCCTGTATGGCCTCTCTGTGTCCCTAAACATACCTATCCTATGGCCATTGATGAATGTAGAGACCTTCAAAGCAGAGCAAATATTTCACAAGAACCAGCATGTTCAGGAAAGACTTCAGAGGGCGGTTTCATGTTTTGGATCTAATTTTGGGGGTCACAGCTAAAGGGAGTGGGAGGGTCTGACCTATATGCGTTGGGTCTTCCTGTTCTGCTGTTCCAAAGGTCTGTTGATGAGGACATTTTGTTAGTGTTTGAGGTTGATTTGGGGTAAAGGATGAACAATTCCACTCCAACCACATTTACAAACTAACAAAGAGTCCACAATAATGAATCTGTCTTGTTGTGTCTCTCAGATTTATTTTGTAAAGGAGCAGTTCAAGGAGACTGAAAAGGAGTGGGTGCTCCTTGTTTGCATAGGAGCTTCATCAGGGGTGGGACGCCTCACTTTCGGTAAGATTGGGGACCTCATTCCTGGTCTATGGAAAGTCTACATGCAGGTGAGGGAATGAAAGTGCAGACTACTTTTCTTTTGTGTTTTGTATGTTTTTGGGAAAACTAATGCAATTCAGAGTGGTATGTGGGTGCGGATCATTAGCTATAGTTTTCATATTGTCCACAGCCTCACCTTTAGCCTCAATATTAACAGGATTTTATTGATTTCTTTGAACCATTTTGCCATCATATTATATCAGTCAACAGCAAATGTTGCTATCGTTTTTGCATTTTTAATTTCTAAACTTTCACACTAAACGGCTACTTTATTAGGTACACCCGTTAAACTTCTCATTAATGCACGTATGTAAACAGCCAATTGTATGGCAGCAATTCAGTACATTTAGGTATGTATACATGGTCAAGACAACCTGCTGAAGTTCAAACTGAGCATGAAAATGTGGTGAGAAAGGTGATTGTTGGTACAAACCAATTAAGGCTGGTTTGTACCAACAATCAAGAGAAAATACCTAGTGAGCTGCAGTTCTCTGTGTGAAAATGCCTCGTTGATGTCAGAGGTCAGAGGAGAATGACCAGACTGCTTTGAGCTGATAGGAAGGTAACAGTAACTCAAATAACAACTTGTTACAACCAAGGTATGCAGAATAGCATTTCTGAACACTCAGCAAGTGGAACCTTGAAGCAGATGGGCTACAGCAGCAGAAAACCACACCGGGTGCCACTCCTGTCATCAAAGAACAGGAACCCGAGGCTATAATTCACATGGGCTCACCAAGATTGAACAATAGAAGACTGGAAAAACATAGCCTGGTCTGATGAGTCTCGATTTCTGCTGCAACATTCAGATGGTAGGGTAAGAATTTGGCATCACAACATGAAAACATGGATCCATCCTGCTTTGTATCAACAGTTGCCAGGCTGATGCTAGTGGTGGTGGTGTAATGGTGTGGGGGATATTTTCTTAGCTCACTTTGGATCCCATAGTACCAAATGAGCATTGTTTAATCACCACAGTCTCCCTGAGTTTTGTTGCTGACCATGTTTATCCTTTTATGACCAAAGTGTACCCATCTTCTAATGGCTGCTTTCAGCAGGTTAACACTCCATGTCACAAAGCTCTAACCATGTAGAACTGGTTTCTTAGACATGGCAGTGAGTTCACTGTACTCAAATGGCCTCCATAGTCACCAGATTTCAATCCAATGGAGCAAATTTGAGAAGTGGTGGAAAAGAAAATTCATATCATGGGTGTGTAGCCAACAAATCTGCAGCAACTGTGTGATGCTGTCGTGTCAATATGAACCAAAATCTGAGGAAATTTTCCAGCACCTTGTTGAATCTGTGCCACAAAGAATTAAAGCAGCTCTGAAGGTAAAAAGGATCCAACCCAGTACTAGCAAGCTGTACCTAATGAAGTGGCCAGTGTGTGTATTTCAAGAGATTTGTAAATGCAACATTATGCAGTACATTTTTGCATTGTGATGTTAGCTTTATAAAATTATGAAACAATGTGAGAGCAATTGTTTCAAATTAAGATAGTGTGAATGCTATTCAGTGTGTTCCCTATATTTTAGGCACACGTGCTACTTTGCACACACTTACTGTATTGGAATGAAAAGCAGCTTTGCCAATGCATGAGAATTACATGACTGGATAATGTCAGGGATGATTCAGTTCTTGGAAAATAGAAGAAGGTGACGTGAGAGCAATTTGTGTGGTGGATACAAGCAGGATTTGCCATTTCTTGCTGGTGCATGAGTAGCTTCTGCTGAATGCAAACAGAGAGATCCATTGTGCTGACTAGAATCAGCAACTCATTCAAGCACATCACTAAGCAAAGGGACACTGAGTTACAGATTAATTAAAATATTAAAAAACTTTGAAATTGTTTGACATGCATGCTTAAAATGTGCTGATCTATGATAATAAAACAAGAAAATATAAATGCTTCTAAAGCTTCATTTGGAGTATTAATCATATATATTATGCAGAAATAGTGTTTAAAAAATATGTTGACAGTGTGGTGGTGAATAATAAAGAGTCTGGTTATGAAAGAGACTTTTATAGATAGAAAGCAATTATCTTTCTTTTGTCAAAGTGTTAAACACAATCTTTTAAATGCTTAATTATACACTTTGGTAGTTGTGAAGGGTTTTAAAGTAACATCTTGATGGCTCATTGTGGAGACACAGAACAGTCCACAGCATTAATGCAATAGACTCGGTGCTCAGTTTGCATTATTAGACAACAGTTTTTGTACACTTAGTGATGCAGTTATTGAACAGGCAGCTTTATATGCATTATATTCTTCATAATCCATATGCTTTTGATTCATCAATCAGAATGGTGATGGCACCACTCTGCAGCCCAGTCATCTACATTATCACAGTTAACGTAGCTAGAGTCCTGAATCGAAAAATCGGAGAATTCTGCAATGGTACTGAAGGTGTTGGAATTATAACTTCCTGGGAGAATAGCCTATTGTCTTTCAAACCATATTTTTTAAAATGAGATCTGACTGATTCTATACATAGAGTTTTTATGTGAAATAAAGTTAACTTAGATAATATTTCAAAGTAGCTGTCCGTGTAAGTGCCCGGAGGAGTTACCAAGGTGGCAGCCAAGTGGAAAAACGTACTTTTAGAAGAACTTTGTCTGTTTTATAGATATTTAATCGAAGATTTACAAATTAAAAAATAAAAAATTGAATGTGGTCTGAAAACATATCAACAGTTTCTATCATTTATGATCCATTTTCATGGTGAACAGAGTATTTTCTAGACCTTGGCCTGTATCCCCCTAAGTGCTTTTTTTTTAAAAAAAATTACTTTTACCTGACATAAATATGCAGGTTTTCATTTTTTAAATTAAGCCCCAGCAGTAGGCGGAAGGTTTTATCCACTTGCACATGTAAC
Organism: Heterochromis multidens; assembly: GCA_015108495.1. Lineage (NCBI taxonomy): Eukaryota > Metazoa > Chordata > Actinopteri > Cichliformes > Cichlidae > Heterochromis > Heterochromis multidens. The sequence continues at coordinate 7,905 of VUQS01006641.1, forward strand.
CAAATCTGCCAGAGGCCAGATTTGCATGCACAAACAAAGGAAAAAGAGAAGAACATGAGCCAACAGACTGCCTTAGCTGTCAGCAAGATTTACAATGTGTAGAGACCATCAAGACATTGAAAGCTTGTTTATGGGTTCTTACTGTCTTTTTCAGGTGGTGTCCTTCATGGCTCTTGGCCTGATGTCCATGATGATTCCTCAGTGCTCGATGTTCGAGGGGCTGGTGGTTGTGTGTGTGTTTCTGGGACTGTGTGATGGATGCTTCCTCACCATGATGGCTCCCATAGCTTTCGAGCTTGTTGGACCCATGCAGGCCTCGCAGGCTATAGGTTACCTTCTAGGTCTCATGGCTATCCCTATGACTGCGGGTCCACCTATCGCTGGTAAGAAGCAATATATAAACTATAAATAAATAAATAATCCCCTTTTTAGCATAGCACAGATTTATACCATTTACAGATCTGTGTTATGCTTGTTGGCAATGATGCTGCACGAGTTGATTGATATTAGCAGAGAAAAACACATGGACAAGGATTCAACAGATGTAGGGAGTAAAGGGAGAAAGACAAATGCATAGCAGCATAGATTGTTTGGTTTGTGTTTAGAGATGTTTGGGCTCATGGCCAACCACTGGCTGTCTCCAAGGATTTGTGTTCACGAAAAAGTACATACAGTACTGAACTCTTTTCAGTCTGCTTTTCTTTTGTCTAGTTCTCTAATAACACAATAATGCATAAGAAAACTAATCACAGTACGCTGATGACTCAGGCCTCCTTTGACTTTATCTTGAGAATCTTTTTAACCTCTCGCACATACCAGAGCTGCTTTTACTACACAACTCTCTGACTTCCTGGCAGCTTTTTCCTGGCCTTTGTAGCCTCAGCCAGCATACTGAAACTCTTAGATGTCAAATGCTTAATGTATTTGTTCAAATGAAGAGTCATGCTGTCTGGCAGGTTTTCTGATTTCTTTAAAAGAGGCTTATTTTTCAAAACGGTCTTCACTTCCTAATGGCAAATTTGTGTTTTACATTGCATCTTTAGAGACAGCAATGTGGTGAAATAGATTAATGACATATCCATGGAGGTGCAACTATACTAATCCATATTACTGTACTAATATATTATTAAGCAACTATTTTATACTGTTGGTTAAAAAAACAAGGCAATATGACATTATATATCTGCATATTGTTCAGTTTAAAAAAAATAACTGCTAGTTGCAGCCTTACAGTATAAATTTCTTTTGCATAGTCTTGTTTTCATAAACAAGATATAGCAGATCTAACATCATAATGGTTATCTCTAATCCCTTCTACTCAATGACCAAAAATACTGCTCACAATTTGGGCACTTGCCTTGTTTCACAATTGACCAGTTTATTAATTTTTGTAAAATTCATATTGTAATTTGACAGCAAAAATCACTAATATCTTATTCTCTGTCTTGTTTCCTGGCTTTCTGTCTCCTTTGTTAGCGAATATTATCACAGAAAAGTAATATGATTTGTAAAGAACATCCAGTGCATGTGGGATGTCACTTAAAGAGATTAGATTGCACTACTTGAGAATGTACACAGTGACCTGCATGCAGAGAAATAGTTTTTTATATTGCCTTATGGTTACTAAAACCAAAGGACTGGGTCAGAGGAAGAACTGAGGGGCTGCACTAGGACCCAGTATAAGATAAATAATAATTATTTTGAACTGTGAAAAATACAAAGCTTTTCTAGTAGAGTCCAAAAATAAAACATGGAGTTGGAAATAACCATATTAGGTCCCCTTTAATGCACAAAAACATCACTGAGATGACTGGAGACCTGTCCAGGGTGTACCCATCCTCTTGCCCTATGACAGCTGGGATAGGTTCCAGCACCTCTGCAACCCTGAATTGGACAAGAAGTTAGAAAATGGATGGATGAATGGAGGGATAATACATAAAAACATGTCTTTTTCATACAAAACAAGGGCAGCTAGGCTCTTTATAGTCTGACTGTGATTGTCACTCTGAGCATGTGTTTCTTTGTACAGTTTGTCCTGGAGCAAGAATACCATAAGCCATGTCATGCCATAACCCTTGCTTTGTTGCTCTACTGTGAGTGTAGCATGTTTTCTTTAGTATAGGATGTGTACACACCAAGTGTTGACAGAGTGACATTTAGGTGCTACATTACATATATCACAAGAGCACAATTTTCTTGTTGACTTCCAACATTTAGGGCAGGCTGCCTGGTGATGGTGGAGATGTTTTTAGATCTGAATAATCTCATTTATTTTAAGTTGGGTTCATGGAGATATGTGAGTTAGTTATTATTAGGTACTTATACAAGTTAGCCTTCATATGAAGACTCCTGATGTGTCAGCATTACTGACATGCATTACAGTACACTTCTGCATAGCTGTGGAAGATTGAGGCATTTCTATTATTATGTTATTTTATTTTTGGAAAATTGCTTATTTGCTTTACTTTTGGGAGTTAAACTAATACCAATGTCGTGCCACAGAACTGCAACCTAGTTATGGCTAGTTTATCCTAATGCTTAGTTAGCATTAAAGCCTACAAGCAGGAAAACTAAAGCTGGCACACCACATTTTAGGATGCTGGACAAAGCTTATTGTCTCCTCGGCCCAGAGCTGTACTTAAAAAAATTCCTGTTGTTTTCTCATGTGTCCTTGAGGCCCAACAAATGTGCATTTCCTTCCTCATTTAATCTTTGCAAACCCTGGTTTATAAATGTTTTGAATCCTGCATTGTTTACGTCAACGTTTGATAATTATGAATCTTTTTCTTCAATGCCTTTGTCAGCACACAGCCTGTCTTTGCTAGTGTGTGATGTCCACCATCTGCTGGGCAGCGGAATGCCTTAAAATCATTGCAGGATGTGGAAGAGGGTGTACGTTTATTTCGTTGTGTGTATACACAGTGTAAACAAACTGGGAATCTACTTGATTCAAAGCACATGTTTTGATCTTTGAACTTGCATTTTGCCTCCTTACCTCCACTGCACAGGTCTCCTACATGGTTATTTTGGGAATTACACGGTGGCCTTCTCCCTGGCTGGGGTGCCTCCGATGGTGGGGGGCGTGGTGCTGTTCTTTGTGCCCCTGATCCACCACAGGCTCCAGCGAGGCCAAGCATCACCAGAGGAGACCTCCACGACTGCCCACATGTTGCCCAGTGCCCCACTGGCTGAGGAACCCAAGAGCTGCTCCAATGGGGACATCCTGCCCGGCTATACTGATGTAGAGACACACATCTGATCACATCTTACAAAGGTTACACATTTACATATATCAAGCATGGCTCATGTATTTTAACCAGGAAGTATGTAATAATATGAAGATATTCCTTCTTTCTATAGCATATTTCTCTTTTCTTTTGCTTTTTTCCCCAGGGATTCAGCCCACCAGCACCTATTCTCATCCATAGATTGCCCTCCACCCAACCAGAAGTCTCAACTATGGATTTCCTGTTGGCTAATCTTTAACCTGCCACCCTCCAAGACCCCCCTTGGCTGTTTTCTTTTTTTCATGTGAAGAGAAGTGGAAAAGGGTGCTCTGGCTACAAGCCATGGTGTGGACGAAAAGAGGGCACTTCTGCGTTGGAGGTGGATAAAAGCGGATAAGCACAACATAGTCTCAGCTAATTGTAGTAACACATACCTCCAAGAGGAAGAATGAAGACTAAAAAGCAGTAGTTTCTGATTTTATAGCATTTAATTGTGCTACCTTAGCTTTTGAAGCTGTAAGAAATACAGTTTTATTTTTAGATCCTACTTCTGAGATTAAGAGGCATATAAAATAACAACTAGTGAAGGGATAAAGTCAAAATGTCTTTATGTTGTACCTCAAACATTTGATTTTTTTAAAAACAATGTGTTTTATTTAGTTTGTGTAGCTAAAACACAGTTAAATCTTAAATGATTTGCAGCTTTGCTGTATTCAGCTTTGCGCTTCTGCCTATGTTTTCTGCTGTGACAGCTACGAGAGAAGCATGCGTATTTGTTGTGCATGTCACAGAAGGTAACTGATATTTCTACTAGTAGATGAGCCAGCAGACACAATCCACCTCAACTCAGCTGCACACGAGTTTTAGACCCTGGCTGCATTGTGTGCTTACACCCAGGGTCTAAAACTTTAGCAAAATTTCTTCACCAGTCTGCCTGCAAGGAGGACGTGTGTAATTGTGGCAGCTGTTGATTCCACTGATTCATATGCAATGAACCTTAGTGTTTTCAGTCAGTTTTCAATGTTAGGTCAATGACTTTTCAACACCACAGTTAATAGAGGGGTTTCTCATGAGTTTGTAGAGCATTGATGTTTTTTCCTATCACTAAACTCTACAGTTTTTATCAGCCTAGTAAACTTTTTAGCAGGGTGCTACACAAATCTAAATTAACTGTGTTCGATACAGCTTTGAAAAATAATTGACAACAGTTTTGTGCTTTATAGGTGTGGAAAGAGTTGGAGTCAAACAGTTGTTTTGGGAACTTAATGGCTGTGAACAACATAGAGTTTATTCAACTTTGCAAAAGACATTTTGTTTGAAAGTGTGTGTATATGTGTGTGTGTGTGTGTGTGTGTGTGTGTGTGTGTGGTTGTCTAGTAATCTTACTGAGGACTAGTTTGAGTGTTAGACCATTGGGTGAGGACATTCTGGCAAGCTCATGTTTTCACATCCCTTTGGCCTGTTTCAAGGTTAAGATGTCTAAGATCTAAAGACTGTTTAGAAGCAGGTTATGGTTGGGGTGTTAGATGGGATGGTTAGGGTTAAGGTTAGGGATGATGTTAGTGAATTTCCTCACAAAGAGAGCCATGCATCGTGTGCGTGTGTGTACACAGCATGTGTGAATCTGCATTTAATACTAGAGGCATTTATTTAATATGAAACTAAGTTGGGTCTGTTGACGAGAGGGAACAGAGATAAAAACTGGCAAATGGCTCAAGCCCTCATCAGATAATCCAGCCAGTTTGCTGCTTTAATTTAGTGTCGCTTTGAGGGCAACACTCATTGTTTTGGCAGAAATTAAAAAAAAAAAAAAGTTGCAATCTTGTTGAGATACAGTAATCCCTCGGTAGGACAATCTGCAGTTGCTGTTATGTTTCATAAATATTTGGACCACTTACCTCTGCGCTCTTAGATTGCAAGTTCTCCTAAACGATGAACTTCAGTCAACAGATGTGAATTAGAGCTGCAATAATCAACTGTTTGAGTTATACAGTACTACGTGGTTCTATGCATAACTGAATTGCAAAAGGGGAAACTGGAAAAGGTCAGTGCCGTGTCATTCAGCTGGTATTTGTTTCTATCAGTTTCCCCTCTTTGCTTTCACTGCCATTACTCAGTCTGCTCCTGCTTGACAACAGATCAGAGCATAAAATCTACACAAACCTCACTGCTGAGTGTAGTTTTTCTGGGAGCGTTGCTTTTGGACAAACTGTTCTGGATAGGAAACATACACCTGTACCTCAGTAATCAAACAATCCTCAGCAATCCAGTTGAACACTTTGGCATTCTCCATTACTTTATAATGTTGCTGTTCTGTGTCGAGCCACAAAGCTGCCAAATGTCTGTTGTCAATCAGCCTTGCTTCCTCCAAAACCCCACGAGTGTCTGTTTAGGTACCACAAAACAGTTGGTGCATAATCAGTTTTATTCTTCCGCCTTTGGATCCGTTTACTCTGTTGTTTTCAGTCCTCAGCATTCCTGCTCTTCCTACACATTTACTGGTTGTTGTCACTGTAGCTTCTCTTCATAGAATTTTCTGCAACTGAAGAAATGCTGTTATTTAAACATCAGATATCCTTAATTAAATAAGATGGGATACAAGACCATAAACCGTACATATTTATGTACATATACATGTTGGAAAACAAAATCACAGCTCTCTAGTTTGACTAAGATGGTGTTAGATTTTACTGGCAGTGTAAACGGTTGTTAACGTAATTTGGAGCTGCTGCTGGCCAATAAAAAAGATGGTGGTAATTAAAAAGTATGGGTTTGTACCAGCCATATAAACTAACACTTTAACATAATATTATTTTAAATGATTGAGTTTGAGTCAGCCTCCAAGCAAAAGTCCTTTTTTTAACCAAAACAATGCCCTGCTGCCCAACTGTTACAGATTTTATAATTGGGTATTGTAAATGATTTCAGGAGATGCTTGCAGAAGTGCAAATTCAGCATCCTATAGGAGCCTCAAGAGTTGATTTATGTGAAGTGCATCCACCTATATGTAAATATGAAATTTTAAAGGCAACCTTTAATAAATAAACTAATATCTTGCTTCTGTACAGCGCCAGTTCTACTCCTGCTCAAACTAAGGGCCTGTGTCATTTAAATCCCACATATAAGAGTGTTAAAACTAATGTCGGAAGATCATGTCCTTTTGGGTGACCCCAGTTGGGAAAGGCGACTTGTTTATGCACAAATTGTATCCGTCCAAACAAAATGTAATAGAATTTTTAAAAGTTTATTTAGTGTCTCATTGACTGTGAAGATACATTTTTGACTTTTTTTTAATGTTGAGTGTGTTGGCACCTTGTTAGTGTTTTCCAAAACACATTTTTGAAGAAGAAAGCAAGACATTTGAGTCACAGCAGAAACCTAAGTTTGAAAACAAATCTGCATTACATTTACCTAAAGCTGGTAGCCCGGCTGTACACCTGACCAGAATTTTTTTTTCCACATTTGAGGCAAGAATTAAAATAGTAAAATTTTCAAATATCAGTGCTACTTTTCTACCGATTATTTTTCAGTTTTTTAACAGCTTCATCCAGTTTCTGGTTGGAACCAGCTGAATGCTTCTTATTTTGTAACCTACTGTAGATTAAGATACAGAAAAATGACATATATTAGTATTATTTGTAATGTTTTTTTTTTAATTAATCATAAATTTGATTTTTTTGTGATACTACTGGAAAGAGAACTGTTGAGTTAGTTTATGTGTCCAGATCTGAAATAATATATAACGGTGAAAAACCTGAATAAAGAATGAGACACAAGAGTACATGTGTATGGTTACAAGGTGTCTGCTAAACCAATGTTTGGCTTGGCAAAGCCTTTTCATCTATGCAGCATCATAGTTTGTGGTCCACTTTCTGAGACCACATTAATTTCATTCTGATGGTGTCAGGCTCTAATGACGAATGCTTACTTGGACTATGAGTTGCATTTGTCTCTGTAGCACTCAAAGCTGTAGCCTGCAGTAGTTCAGGAAAAGCTAACCCTACAGTAGAGCCCCTTTTATTTTACCTACACTGTGTATGTACTACTAACACTACTACTTGTTTTACTTTGTTTTTTAAATACTTTGTATTATTAGAAAGTTTTGAAATGTTGTTGGACTTATTGCTGTTTCCTTGAAAGCTTCACATTTCTCTCCTGTGCTGCTTGTGACATGCAGTATGCAGGCCATAGCTTCAAAGAGGCACATTAAACCCTGACATACACATGAAGAGACAATGCTAGCATGAGGCCCTGTGTTTTCTTCATTGTTTGATTCTTTCAAAACCCATCAAAAACAGGTCAGATGAACTCAACGTGATTATCCTACATGTGTCATATTTACATACGTGTGTTTTTTTTGTTAAATTTTTAAACATTTGCTCTGTTTCTTTCACCGGTTGTTTTATTTTACCTCTAGTATAAGACAGAAACGGGCCTCTCATCTTGTTACACTTTCCCTGACTTAAAGTCAGTCCAACTATTGCAGTACCAAGCCTTGTTATTCCACTGTGCAATGTGTCATTTCGCTGCTCTTCAGACCTCGATCACTGCTTACTGTGTAACATCTGAAACAAACAGTATGTGTTAAAGCATAGCTGAGGGTCTCTATATTATAAGCTGAGCCATGATTTGCAGATCACTATGGACCCCTTCCAGCAAGAACACAATTTCAGAATTTTTTTTCTTAGGTGCTTTTGGTCACACCTGAATAAAATATAGACCTTTCCATGTTACATATATTGTATTCATTGATTTAAAAAAAAATTTTTTTTTTACTATCTTGACTGTAGGCATAATGTTTTCACAACTATAAATATTCCATTGTTTTTAATGATTGTGTTTAATGCTTGTCAAACGCTTAACGGTCAAAAGTTTTGAGCACTGCCCCCATTTTCCAAGTATTTATTGAGATTTAAGCAGTTCATGTCCGATAACCTTAAATTCTACAATGGTAAGCAGTAAACTGCTACAAAAACTGAATTAGGAAAATCATTTACTGTAGCAGTGCAGTTAAACTAAGCCTTGAAAGTAAATAGATGCAAACATTTTCTACAGGGGTGGCCAAACTTTTATACATTACTTACAAACTCACAGACCTTCTGTGGCGGTGATGGAACAAACTGTGCTACGACACCCTCTGATGCATTTAGACTGTACTGCAGGAGTGGTGAGAAACAGTGAAGTAACTAATAATTGACATTATGCTATGTAAATTGCAGTAACTGGAAAAGTGGAGGCGTGCTAAAACTCTTGACTGATTCTGCACATTGTATGGTTCTGCAGTGATGCTCAGCTGAGACCTCCTCACAGTCTTACATGTTAAAGTATGGGTCATGTTTCAGTACAGGGATCTGCTAAACCTTCCTTCTCTAACCTCCAGTAAGGTTGCTGCAGTTAAACCTCTGTTGCCTCTCTTCACTTCTTAAAG
>VUQS01006645.1:3095-18986 GCA_015108495.1 Heterochromis multidens
CATTCCATGTGACAAATCTCAGTGTGGTCATGTTTGAACTAACTGGTGTAGTGTTGGGTGTTTACTAAAGGTGTGTGTGTGTGTGTGTGTGTGTGTGTGTGTGTGCAAGCGAGCAACAGGGAAAGACAGAGGAGATTAAGAAAATGAGAGCAAGAGACGCAGCAATTCAAAGTGTGAGAAATGACTGCAATCCTTATAAAAGGAAACGCTGTACAAACAGCAAACAGCAAACCACTTTGTCCAGAAGACACATGGAAACACAGGGGTTTGTGGTATCGCAGCAATAAACAGGTTTTCTTGGTGCAACCTGAAAGAATAAAGCGACATCCAGGCCGGAACTAGTTTTGCTCTGCAAAGTGAAGAACTATTATGTGCCAGTCTTTCTGGAAAACATATAAAAGCATGAATTATACATAGGGTTTGTTGAAAATGAAAGTACCTTTTTTACTTTGGAAGTCGGCAATTGGCAAAAAAACATCTCTCAAAAGATACCTGTTGGCAACTTTCCCCCCCCATTATTTTTAAGAAATTTCTTCAGGCCTGAAATGCAAATCCACAATATAGTTTAGGACTCACTATAGTTTTAAACATTCAAAAGACGATTATTATAACACTAGTTTAATCATTTTGATTCATTTTGTACAACATGCATGTTCTCCCAGTGATAAATTCTGGTGATTGGGGATTCCATTACATTCCCTGTAGTGTACATAAACATCAAATATCTTGAAATGTGGTGGAGGCAAAAATGAGATACCTCTAATCCTCCCCCGAGTTTTCATTTGCATTTTCATTATAATTGGTTTATGGCAAATAAATAGTTAAAATCATGGCATTTCCATCAACCTTACTGAGGTTTTGCAGACATGTGACTGTTAACCACGAGACATTAACTTGTCCGCCATTTGTGATAATCATGGTGACAGTCTAGGGTCAAGTGAATAAGGCCTGAGTCACACAAGCCTAGAGACCCCCTGGCAACCACCAGTCACTGAGGAAAAATCTGTATTTCCCATTTGGTTGGCAAGTGGTTCCTGGAGGTTGCTGGCTGTCACTGGGTGAAATCTGTTGCAATGAGGGCGCTGGACCAAAAACCTCCTTATAATTGCCTTGGTCGCTGTCGCCTGTAGTTTGCATGGAACATGCCAACTTGTTCACAAACACAGGTCAGCTATTTTCTGAAGGGAAACTGCACATCTCAAACCAGAACTGGACAGTTTGCCTTCAAAGTAAAGGCTGGGCCTTAGCTTCAACCGTAAGGCGCAAATTTTACTTTGAAGGTGAATGCTTTCCGTTTACAGTTTGTCCCACTTTTTCAAGTTTTACTATTGCTCAGTGAACAGTTAGCAAGTTTTTGCAGACAAGTCGCCATCTTCCATCCAAACTACAGGTGACTGTGGCAATCTAAGGAGGATCATTAGGAGCTTTTTGGTGTAGCATCCTCTTTGCGGCCAGAAACCCAGGAACCACTCGCCAGCTCTTGTGTCTCTTGTGCATGATATCACATGAGAAGCCTTAATAGATGGACTACATGTTTAGTACACTGACTCCAAATAAAGATGGATGTAGCAACCATGACATCACCCGCTGGTTTGTGACGTCCCATTGTGAAGGCTTGAGCTTAGAGTTTTGTTTTTTTTAAACCAGATGTTGCAAGCAAGAGTCTAACTGAAAACCCAAACACACTACACACTCATACATTAGCAGCTTACAACCCCAGTTCCAAAAAAGTTGGGACACTGTGTAAAATGTAAATAAAAGCAGAATGCAATGATTTGCAAATCTCATAAACTCATATTTTATCCACATTGGAATATAGAAAACATATCAAATGTTTAAATTGAAAAATTTTACTATTTCATCAAATATATTACCTCATTTTGAATTTGATGGCAGCAACACATGTCAAAGAAGCTGGGATGGGGGGAACAAAAAGCTGGAAAAGTAAGTGGTACTTAAAAAAACAGCTAGAGGAACATTTTGCAACTAATTAGGTTAATTGGCAGCAAGTCAGTAATGTGATTGGGTATAAAAAAAGCATCTTAGAGAGGCAGAGTTTCTCAGAAGTAAAGACGGGTAGAGGTCCATCAATATCTATAAATTGTGGAACAATTTCAGAATAATGTTCTTCAATGTAAAATTGAGAAGATTTTGAATATCTAATCATCTTTGGTACATAATATCATCACATTCCAATAATCTGAAGAAATCTCTGTGCGCAAGGGAAAGGCCAAAAATCAATATTGGATTCCTGTGATCTTCAGGCCCTCAGGCGACACTGCATTAAAATCAGGCATAATTCTGTCATGGACACTGCACAGGCTCAGGAACACTTCCAGAAATCACTGTCTGTGAACACAGTTCACCATGCCAAAGGTATATACCGGATTTAGAGCAACATATGCTCCCATCCAGACGATATCTTTTTAAGGGAAGGCCTTCTATATTTCAGCAAGACAATGCTAAACTGCATACTGCACCTATCCAACAGTGAGTTCGGGAGCTGAACTGGCCTGGCTGCAGTCCAGACCTTTCACCAATTTGAAAACATTTGGCCTATCATGAAACAACAAATATAACAAAGAAGACCCAGGACTGAGCGGCTAGAATCCTAAATCAGACAGGAATGGGACAACATTCTTCTCCCAGAAGTCCAGCAACTGGCCTCCTCAGTTCTCAGATGTTAACAGACTGTTGTTAAAAGAAGGTTAAGCTACACAGCTTTTTTGAGACATGTTGCTGCCAACAAATTTAGAACTGCATTATTTTTTTCTTAAAATGATACATTTTCTCAGTTTAAACATTTGATATGCTTTCTAAATGACCATCATCTTCTTCTAGCCATTACACAGAATGCAGGTTAAAGGACTTTTCAGACCCAGGGGCTATGTCCATCTTTTATATATAGTCTGTGGTTTAGTGTTTACCAAATGTTAGCATGCTGGCTGTGGTGTTCAGCATGGTAATTATCACACCTGCTATACATTAGCATCTTAGCTGTGTTGCTGCCAAGTACATAAAATACAACCTCAGGGGGCCTCTAGTATAGACTCATATATGGAAAAATGATAATAAAAGAATATAAAATGCCTATTGTTGCATTACAGTATGTTGTATTGGTGTAAGACTATGTGGCCAGTAAAGTTCAACATCTCCTAATTACAGCATCTCCAGTCAGTGAGTAAACTCCTGCCACTCAAACATGTTGATCTTCTCTAACATCAGACAGGCTGATTGTCAGAGAATACATCGCATTAAGTGAACAGCCATTGGATTATTGATCACCCTGAGGGCAATTCTGCTAATACAGATCCATGTGATTCCTGCTCTCCCAAAGAACTGAGGAGCCTTATGCAGCTACATTTTGCACAACAATGCAGTTCAGGACAATAGATTATATTAAACCTGGTTTGTAAATCTAAGTGAATTATATCAACTAATAATTAACCTTTAATGAAATAGTAAGAGTAGCTTATCTAGAATGATGCAGCTGCTCTGACTAGCCTGAGGCTCACTGTGATAGTGCAGATATACTGACACTGGTCTCAGCTCTACTGAGCCACTCAAATCCAATATAGGGATAAAAATAGGTAGGCAGATCTAAATTAGGCTTGTAATGACTCTGAGGAAGTGATTTTCAGTGCTGCTGGGGATATCCAGGGAGTTAAGTAGGATCAATAGAGTAAGTAAGAGTATATTAACAAGTGTGAGGGATGTATCAAGGAAATTTTGCAGCGGTAATTACATTGTTTGCATTGTTTGATATGTCTAATTTATCAAGAATATGAAAACTAAGAGGATTTTGTTCGATTTGCTGTTATTGGTTTTGTACACACCTGCAAAGATTCAATCAAAAAAGCAATTAAAAGCACTTACTCTCTGACTTATTTAACTATATGGTCAATGATAAGCAAGTCTGGAGTTTATAGGATCTTTGGTCCTAACCCTGACCTCTCTTAGCAAAGATACGGGGATGACTCTGCACAATATGAAGAATGAAGATATTCAGCTCTCGATATCTGTGGACCTACTCTGTGGACGACACTGCAGACAACCTTGCACTGTGCCCGTCCTCACATCACTTTGGTCCAGTGGAGCAGAAAGGTGACTGAAACTGCCTCTGTGTCAGGACACGACCATTCTGGCAAGGAGCAGAGCCTGAGCTTGTGGGGATTTATGCAAACGTAGCGATAGCACTCGTGAGGCTTTTTCGTTGCCGCAAGCAGTTTGAAGAAAAAAAGTAGGACAAGAAGCTGGTAAAATTACAACCTTATTTCCAGAAAAGTTGAGATGCTGTGTAATATATTTATATTTAATTGAATGTATCTATATTTAATTGAAATAAAAGTGCAGAGAACATAACAAATGTTGAAAATGAAAAGTTTTATTGTTTTTTTGAAAGATTTGTCCCCACTTCATGCAGGAAATATTGAAAAAAGTTGGGACAAGGGCAACAAAAGACTGGAAAAGTTGTGCAATGCTTAAAAAACACTGAGTGACCTAAACTCACAAATAGTTTGCAAATACTAAGACATTTTAAGAATAATTTTTCTAAATCTAAAATTGCAACGAATTTGGGGATTTCATCATCTGCAGTTTATAATTTCATTAAAACATCTGAAGAATCCAGAGAAACTTAGATGAGCAAGGCCAAAAGCAAATATTGAATAGTCGTGATCATTGGGCCCTCAGGCAGCACTTCATTAAAAACAGATGAGACTGTGAAGCAGAAATCACTGCATGAGCTCGGGAACACTTCTGGAAATTACTGTCAGTGAACAGAGTTCACTGCTGCATCTGCAAATACAAATTAAAACTGTGTTATGCATGAAAAAAACCCCAAACAAACACACAAGCAAGATCCAGAAAACCTCTCGCCTTCTTTGGCACAAAGGTGAAGTGGAAAACAATGCTGTGTTTTAATAATAAATTCATCCATCCATTTTCTTCCGCTTATCCAATTCAGGGTCACGGCAGGGCTGGAGCCTAGCTCAGCTTCTATAGGGCGAGATGTGGGTTACACCCTGAACAGATCACCAGCCTGTCACAGGGCCAAATGAGACAGACAGACAACCACTCACACTCACATTCACACCTACAGCCAATTAAGAATCACCAGTTAACCTAACCCCACAGTCTTTGAACTGTGTGAGGAAGCCAGAGCACTTGGAGAGAACCCAGGTAGACACGGGGAAAATATGCAAACTCCACACAGAAAGGCCCCGGCCAGCTGGTGGATTCAAACCCAGGACCTTCTTGCTGTGAGGCAACAGTGCTAACCACCACACTACTGTGCTACCCTTTAAAAATAAAATAAAATTTTAAATTATTTTTGGAAATCATGGATGACACATCCTCCAGGCCAAAGAGGAAAAGCACACCAGGATCTGTGATAGTATGGGAGTGCATTAGTATACATGATATGGATAACTTGCACATCTAATGCTCAAGAATATATATATGCTGGAGCAACATATACCAGCAACATATCATTCAGATGATCTTTTTTTAAGGAAGATCTTGCCTATTTCAGCAAAACAATGCCAAACTACATTCCACTTGTATTATAATAGCATGACTGTCTAGTAAAAGAATCCAGATCTTAGACTGATCACCCACTGCAAACATCTGGATCAGCATGAAACAGAAAAATTACAACAAAGGAGGCTCTGAATAGTTAATTTGCTAAAATCTTACATCACGCAAGAATGGAAATCCGTTTCACTTTCCAAACTACACCGACTGATTTCTTCAGTTCCCAAATACAAAGGCGTTTAAAAGCAAGTGTTGCTAAAAGAAGAAATGATGCAACACAGTGGTAAACCTGCCTCTGTCATTGTGAAATATGTTGTTGCCAATTCGATCGATTCAAAATGAACCTGTAGTTTTCATAAAATAATAAGAATGAGTTTCGACATCTAACATCTTTGTGCCATTTTCAGACAAAAATGGGGTTTAAATGATTTGCCGATTATTCTATTCTCTTTTTAATTCACACGGTGTGCACAACTTTTTTGGAAGCAAGGTTGTAGGAGCAAAAATTAAAAGGAGAGTGAGGAGGCAACACAAAGAGGTTAAAAATGTAGTGAATAATAAATGTGGTTCTCAGAGACAGAGACTTCACTTGTCATTTACTCAGGGAAAAGTTAACGCTGTACCTGGGCGCATGAGTGGAAAAATGCTGTTGGAACAAAAGGACAGTCTTGCTGCAGTTTTTTCTTACATGCTTACATGTTGTCTGGGTATGCACTTCACACTTCTACTGCTCTGCAGAGGAGGAGAGACTTTTATCTCATGATTACACAAATTATAAAACACCTAATTTTACAATTCTGCTGCACTTGTATACTAACAGGTCTTGTTCTTCATCCAAAAACTATTTTCTCACAGGGTGTCATTTTATCTTTTTTTTTTTCAGTAAAAAAAAATCTCCATGCATTTAGCCAAATTCCAGCTCATTACATCAAAACACAACAGCCTGGAACTGTGATGTGCATTTCTGTGAGATTAATCTCTCTTGTTTTTGTAACCACTCTGACAATTAACCCATTCATTGAAGCCCAATCATGTAGAATTGGATAGTGGAAACACATCATACCAAACTCATGAGACTTCTCATGGTAAAACAAAACACACAAAATGAGCTGTGTGAAACTGAGAGAAGAAACAAAAAAGAAGAAGAAAGAACATATTTCTGGGTGTATGGCTGTAAAATACTCTTATTTATTTCTCTTCAAGCCAAAAAAATATCAGCTGGAAAAAGAACATGGCTTAAGCTAAAAGAGAATTTGTTGATTTTTGAGGTGGAGGAAGCAAATATAACCCATACAGCAGACATCAAACATGATCCTTTCTTCAAATATTTGTGCATTGTTGCGTTTAATTTTAAGTCCTAAAAACCTAGTACATCCTGACCTCTGGAATCCTACAATGAGAACACCCTGAACAACATGTTAAGGTGTACCCACTAATTTTCAGTGATGTTTACATCAGGGTGGGACTATGACAGCTGTTGCAAAAGCCTCAGCTTGCAGCCAAGGGACAACCTATGGAAGCTTGTTTCCGCTACTGAAAAAAGAAAACAAAAATTGAGGGTTAGGGTTAGAAGTTATGGGTTAGATTCAGGGTGAGGGTTAGGCTGGTCTGAGACTGACTAACTTGAAATGCTGGGAAAATAACTTAAAATTGACCAAAAAATGTTTTAAGTTTTTAAGTTAAAGATTTGAGATAATAACCTGAAATTTTGACTCATGGACGGCAAAGAAAATGTTTTTTTCAGCTGCAGAAAAAAAGAAATCAGTGGCGGAAACAAGCTTCCATAACAGCCTGCAGAGCTGAAAAATGAAGCCAGCACAGCAAGTGCCAAAAACGGCAGTTCCTCCAAGTGCCACTTGAGGCTGGATCCAAAAGGGATTCAATCCCCATAGACTCCCATGTTCAAATGACCAACTTTACAGTATTAAAAAGCATGTTTACAGCCTGGTACAAAACAACGGTTTTGGCCCCCTATGGATAATTTCACTTTGATAACAACTCTGAGTGAGACAAATTGACAGGTGTCTGATGGCAGCTGGAGCTGATTGGAGTCTACTAGGTCTCATTCACTTCGAGTCGTTAAACTGGACTTCTTCACTCTGTGTGTGTGTGTGTGTGTGTGTGTGTGTCTACTTTCAAGATTAGGCTTCAAACTTTCCTTTTTGATAAAGCTTATAGTTAGTTAGGGCTGAATCAGGTGACCCTGAACCCTCCCTTAGTTATGCAGTAATAGGCCTAGGCTGCAGGGGGCTTCCCATGATGCACTGAGTGTTTCTCCTTCTCTCACCTTTTTTCACTCTCTATGTGTTTATACACCACTCTGCATTTAATCATGAGTTATTTTTAATCGCTGGCTCTCTTCCACAGTGTGTCTTTTGTCCTGTCTCCCTCCCCTCAACCCCAACTGGTCACGGCAGATGGCTGCCCCTCCCCGAGCCTGGTTCTGCCGGAGATTTCTTCCTGTTAAAAGGGAGTTTTTCCTTCCCACTGTCGCCAAGAGCTTGCTCATAGGGGGTCATCTGATTGTTGGGGTTTTCTTTCTATTATTGTAGGGTCTTTACCTTACAATATGAAGGGCCTTGAGGTGACTGGTCTTGTAGTTTAGTGCTATATAAATTAAACTGGCTTGGTGATCTGTACCACCCCAAAAGTTTGTCATTCAGTTTTGATGAGTGAAATTCTAGCATTTTAATAGTCTGTCATTTATCACTAATTAGCAGATACTGTGCGCTGCACTAATATATTTTATGAATGCAGCTTGCAGATAACTTAGCACTCCACCCTTTCATCTATATAAGGTAACTTCTGGCTTCAAAAAACCATAAGCTTCAAAATGTCTGACGTCAAAGTGGCTACATCTGTCTTTTATACTGTGTATGCTTGCATCTAACTCCATGATATTTGCTGCTACATCTCTGCCATGTGCTTCTAATTTTTTCCAATTACATGCTTATTAATTGGCAAGGTGTTCTTTTCATCAAAGGCTGCACATTTTTTTTCTCTGAACAAATGTTTGGTATTTTCACCACAGAATTTAATTTTATCTAAAATTGTTCACAAAACTTGCTTCCAAAAATGCTGCTTTACTGTGACTGTGTGTGATTTCTGTGATGAGCTTGTAGGTAGCATTTCCTTCTCTGATGTTTGTGCATCAATATGACACAGTGGAATGATACAACAACGCTGCTGTGTCAGCTAAACCTTCCTACAGCTGCTTCACACTCATGCGTGGCTTCTATTTTCTGCTTAGCAGAAGTGAAGTCTTCTTGTTCTTTCAAATCCTTGTTGTGACATTCACATGCATTAATGGTATTTCAGGCACTGGAAATTGCAGGCTGGAGGCACTTTGACATCTTTTTATAGCCTTCCTGTGTAGTGACCATCAAGAAGCATCATTTTCATATCGAAAGGTTGTTGAGTGGTTCCAGACTGACAGGCTTCCAGAGCCAGAGAATTTATCAGCTCTTATCTGAAAATCTCTAATGGCAAATCCTGACCTGCCTTACACATCTTAATAACTCAAAGTTTTAAGATGCTCAAAAAGTTAAAAGTATCCCTGCCAATGACAAAATATCCCATCAATCAGTGTTAAAAATCTAGATTTCTACTCTTTCTAAGTATATATATTCATAGTGAAGTGGTTTACACATTTAAGCAACAAGCCACAGGTCTCTGTTTGATCCCAGGTGGTGACACAAATCCTTTTGGGGTTGCATCGGGTGTAAAAAAAAATCTGCCAAAACAAACCTGCTGTGGGGACTCCTTGTAAATAAGGGAGCAGCTGAAAGTAGCTATTCATAGAAGAAAAATATTCTGATTCATGAGTTAGTGGTAAGTTCAAAACAATTTTCTGGTGAGGAAAGTGTTAAAAGAGAAGTAATATTTAAAGAAAGCATATCAAAAACATGTATAATCTTTCCAAATGTATGCAAAGGCTTTGGCAGATTACATGCTAATAAGTAGACTTTATACATGTTGCATGATAACAAGGCTGAGATCCACTGCCATATACTACAACACAATATATTCTTCTATCTATGTTTCTTTATAGCTGCGCTTTTCCTAATTTAATTTTTCCACTGTGTATTCTGATGATTTAAAAAAAAACAAAAAAAAACTACAGAATTTTATTGTGAAGGTTTGGCTGGTCTAGCTGTCATCCATTATCCAATGTGATAAGACTCTTCAGCACCGACACACCCTCTTCTTTTTTACATCCCTTTATACTGAGATGCCCTCCAGATAATCTACTGATTCAGTGCTATGAAACATTTGTATTCTGCATACATTTGAGCACATGTAGCTGTCATCATATGTTGGACTTATTCGGTATTTTGTGCACACCGTTTGCACATTAATCCACTGCATTCTCTGCTCGCCATAAAAACCTGAAACCAGAGGGACGACCAGCAGCTCAGCAGCTCTTAAAACCACTCATTTAGTAAAGATGCTTTCAGCATCCTTCCTGTCTGAAGCAAAATATTAATCAAGACCCTGCAACCCCTTTAACAGTAATATACTCTTATCAACGCAAGTCCATGGATACATTGAAACAGTGCATTATTTATAAAAGAGTGCTCTCATGTAAAGACAACTACTGACTAATTCACTGCACCGCATCTGCATATTTATCTTCCCAAATAACTCCACGATTCAAAATCCCAGCAGATGAAATCCTGCAACACAGCCTTACTAAGTAACACGTGTCAAGAAGCATGAATTTTACAGCACAGGGAAATGACTGATGTGTTTCCATTATTAGCTCCACTAAGTGCTGTCTTAGCTGTGTTCATGTTAATAACACTTGCTTTGAAACTCTAATCAGACACTCCTCTCTGCAGGTGGCAATGATGAGAAACAAAGGCATTTAAAATTGATGTGACAAACTCAATACATAGGATAAAGGCACATCTGTTTTGAAATCTTCCCGGGCTCTCCTCATTATCCTTCATAACACCGTGTGAAGAATCACTTTGCATTTAAGGCCGAGCGAAGGCATCAAAGGCATTGACTAAGTTCTCACTGCATGACTCCATGAAGAGAAATACCAGGCCAGTTGAGGGAGGATGCAGCTGACACTTTGATTCTGGAGACAAGTCAATCTCTGCTCTATTTTTCCTCTTGGGAGAAATGTGTATTCTGACCATGTGCATTACATAATAAGATATCACGAGTATGCTTTATATGCAGCGCTCCAAGGTTGTGTTCAGTGTGTCTACACCCCGAAAATCTTGATAGATTCCATTTTTAATAATTTAGCTATCAGTCTGAGCTATGAGAGCTTCTCAAATAGTGTCTCAGCCTGACAGACTCAGTTTCAATAATACTGTGAATAATACTGTGCTACAAAGTATGCATCCTGATCTGCTGCTTTAGAGAGCACTGAAATTACTAAAAACATACAGAAATATTTGCCATCACACCTGGTCTGTAAGCAAAACAGTCAGTTTCCAGTTTATCTTTGTGTTCAAGTCCCTCTAAAGTGCCCTTTTACCAAAGTGTAATTCCAAACACAGCTGAGCCACAGCCCTGGGTTAATCCTGAGTGCTGTCCAAAAAGCTTTTGAAGCCACCTCCTTAAAACACAATACTGAACAAGTTAATCCATCCAAACTGCTCCTCTGAAACTTGTGCACAACCATAGTGACAGTCACACAGTTTTTCAAGGATGAAAAAAGAAAAATCTTAAATTGCTTCTTTCCTTTAACATAAAGCACACATGAAAAGATAACCCAGTTTTGTTTTGCTGTAATTTCTTTGCAAACTCTGCGCTTTGTCAAGATTTAAACTATGATAATGTAATCTTGTTGTTACACCGCCAAGGGTCAGATAAATTAAAACAGCAATAAGACTGAGAATGTGATCGTGCCGAAATGCTGAGGGTGGAGATCAGTTACGCTGACATGCGAGGCATGCATGTGATTAAAGATTTTAGAGGGGGTGGAGGGGTGCAACTCACTGGCTTGCATGAGCTGTCCCTGGCGTCCAAACACCTGGGAGAAAGTGGCATGGCTGCAGGTGAGGGTGTCCTCCATGGCTGTCCCACTGGCACACGCTGAGGAGAAAGAGAGAGGGGAGAGTGGGGAAAGGGAAGGTCAGCAACACTGCGTCACATCCAGATGGGAAAAAGAGGGAAAGAGAACGAGGAGAACAAGAGACAAGGAGCTTGCCTTCAGTTGTAGAAGCTGGTGTTTGATCTCTGGTTATGACTGCTCTCTTCTGGACCCGTCCTGTGTTGTTGCTGCTGCTGCTACTACTGCTGCTGCTGAGGAGCAAAATGCAGCCCCTCACTGCTCACACCAATATGAGCAGAACTGCTCGCCGCACAGATAATAATGGGAGGGGGGTGTGTGTGCCTGCCTGCTTGTCAGCATGTAAGTGTGCGCGCATGAGAGAAAGTTCTGTGAATGCGTGCATGTGGGGGGAGAGAGCGATGCAGGGTGGTAAAGGAGGTAGCAGAGCTGTAGGCACACTTGCTCTGCCAGCACTGTGATCTTGTGCTTCGTCTGTACAGGCTGACAGTCCTCTGCGGCTCCAGACAAGCTAGGTAGAAGAGAAGAGCAAAAGAGAGGGGTGGCAAGGGGTGAGTGCAGCTTCTACATCAGGTAAAAGTCAATCCTCCCTCTTCCCCTCTCACTCTCAGTCTAAGTAGATGGCAGCGTCTCTCCTCTGGGCATAGGACAGGACTGTTTTCTGATCTGTGTGAGTGTGCCCCCTTTTCACTCCTCCTACCCCTCCTCTCCTCTCCTCTCCTCTTCTCTCTACAGCCCTCATTTGCTGCGCCTCAGCAGTAACATTTCTCTCTCTCGCACTCCTGTTCTCTCTCACATCTCTTACTAGCTCTCCACCCCACCCCATGCAAATCCCCTCGATCCATCTTAAAGCTCGGGCCGCTGCTGGGAAACAGATTCTAGCAAACTCGAGTGCTTCATCTTCCTCCGGTGCTGAGGGGGGGGGGAAAAGGAGGATGAGAAAGTGGAGAGGTTGTATAAAAAGTGAAAAGTAGGGCTGGTACAGCTGGTAGTTTCCAGAGGCTTCATCTTGAAAAGGAATTGTAGAAAACTGCTGAGTATAAAAAAAAAATTAGCTCCTACTCTACCGAAAATGTAACTCCTCTAAACTTATACTTGCCTCACTATGTAGTGCAGCAGCTCTGGTGGAGAAGTGAAAAATGAGCCTATCTGAAATCATCTTCCACACACCGCAGCAAAGAGCTAAATGAAGGTGTTGTAATAAATATTAACAATGCCACAGGAACAAAATGGGCATATGTTACGAGTTCTTAAAATACCCTCCCAGACCTTGGAGGCACAGTTGTATTGTACCCAGTGTGCAGCGGTTGGCATGGAGACCTCCACCACAGACGAGACCAGCACAGTTGTTCCAGCATATTATCACACTCAGGCCGTCTTTGCACTGTCTAACCTCTCTGCAGCCTGTAAACTGGTGTTAAGCAGCCAATTTCCTCCCAAGCACAGAAAAAAAAAAAAAAAAAAACTTTGCCAGGAAGCAGCATTGTCATGGAGCCATCTCTCACACCATTGCTCTGCAAGGAGAGCTCACCGGGGATCTGACCACAGCACTCACATCCTCACATCACATCCTCCTGTTTTGAAAGGAAATGACAGGAAGCTCAGTGGACTGCAGTGGGCCGGTTTAAGCAGGTGCTTCTGCAAGTTAAAAAAAGAGAAGAAGAAAAAAATGTCCTGCATTGAAAGCGTGGAAGCAAATGACAGTAAGTTTATGGGTTAAGAAAGGGTTAACTAGCAGCAAACACCATGTGGTCTCATGCAAACCCAACTAAAAATATGCAAAATGCTGAGGTTAAAGTGAACCCTGGCATTTCATAAACAATGAGAAGACGCGAGACACGCCTTCACTTTCAAGTCGGAGAGACTAATGCCCTGCAGAATACATCTCCTCTCTACCTTCATCAGCTTTAATGCTATTCTCTTTGAACAGGAAATAGGGGCATAGTGAGGTTTTTTTAGGAGGCTGTAAATCATTGTGTATGAGCAGCTGTCATTCCCTCCCACTATGTATCCTGTTACTGGCAATTTTCTTTCTCCAGAGGACAAATAAAGTGTATATTTTAATGCATCAATCTAGTCAAATCCAGATTTTTGATGTTCAACTGCATGTTGTGTTAAACAAATAGGAAAACACAACAACTCACATTAGTAAAGCTTGATCTCAATACTTTAAGGCTATTTGATTTATGAAAACTGTTGCTCATTAAATTTAAGATATCATTAATGAAAATAACTACCAGCTCACAGGAACATTTAAATGATCAGAATCCATCCACACTCTGAGGCATAGGTCTTTATTTTTTAACTTTTTTTTGCCTTACACGAAGCACTTCAGCAAAGTTATAACTCGCTGTACGTGTACGTGCAATGAAAGTTTTCATCTTTTCAGCCTTGCTCTCATCTCTTTGACATTTTCAGCCGTGCTACTGGGGCTGTGGTTGCTCGTGTCAGCATGTTGTTCGATCCATCCACCACACTGGTCCAGGCTGAAATATTTGCACAGACGTTTATGCCTCCCTCAGGGGGAATCTCCGACTCTTCCCGCATTAGGTCAAAATTTCAACTCTTCCCACTGCAACAATAACAACATTCCCACCACTGCACTGAGAGCTGAATTATGAGTTATGACACTTAGCTAAGATTGGAGAGCACACAAACTTATATATTTAAATAAATGTAAATTAAATATTGCACTTGCTTATCTCACAGCTGCAAATAAGTCTGTATTTTGATCAGTTGGAAGGGGGTTAACTTTTCATAACTGTTGCTCCCCTCTCGTTAATGCCAACATTGTGGGAATGAGCTGTCTCTTCACACAGCCTCACAACTGCAGACTTTAAAATCACTCATATTAAATATTTGTAGTTTTCACTGAGAAGCTACAAAAGGTCACCCTCGAATATATTTATCAAGATGTGAATTGAAATATTTTATTTTATTTGATGTCGATGCCACAGGGTGTTTTTTTGTTTTGTTTTTTTCAAATTAGATGCTTGTCCTGAATCGTATGTATGGTGTAATTGAGAGGTTGTGATGGGTAATCGTTCCACTCTTTTACATCTTAAATCTGCCTCTCTGGGATGTCGTAGTTTATTTTTGTCAAGTCAGGCACAGTGCTGCATGGAATTGCATTTTTATGAATAGGGCTGAAGCACGGTACACAGCAATCAAGAGAGAGTGCAGCGATATTTCACCCTGACAGCATGAGTATGGTGCAGCGCGCCTCCAAGTACCCACCCCTCCACACACACACACACACATATATAGGGAGCCATAAACTATGCCATCATGGCAGTGGGGCAAATAAACATGTCTCCACATCCCACTGAATAAAGGGATCCGGACTGTGGATCAAATCCAACATACAGATTGCATTTAATTCATAACCCCATCCATCAACATGTGTTCAGTGAGGATCTGGTCCACATCACAGTTATCTGGTGAGTTTTGGAGCACACTCTCTTCTGGCCGGCTCCGAAAGCTCATTAGGTTTTTGGTATTAGGCTACATGAGTGTGACGGATGGGGTCTATCCAAAAATAAGCTCATCAGATGCACACAAGCCATATGAGACCTTGAAAGCTATTCATGGCTACACATGCACCCTCAGAGGTAGCTTTGGTCTTCCATCCAGGCTGATATAGTGCCTTTGTCTTGGTTGTGCTGAACAATGCTCCAGAAACAAAAACTTCTATTAATATCCTTTTGATTTTGGTGGGGGAACTTTTTTTTTTTATTTTTAGAGTTCCTGGGATAGATTCCTTTAATATTAATTAATTCTGTCTATTTCAGAAAAATACTTTGTAGACAGAAATGATACTAAAAAAAACTTTTAAAAGATGAGAGATGTTTACTGCAGCTCAGTGTGTTATAAATGAGCACTTTATTGAAAGCTAATCGTTTACCTGAATGTGTGAATTATGACTTGCTATTTTTTTTTACATCCAATTTATTGTACAACCCGAATTCTGGAAAAGTTGGGATGTTCCTTAAATTTGAACAAAATGAAAACCAAAAGACTTCCAAGTCACATGAGCCAATATTTTATTCACAACAGAACACAGATAACATGACAAATGTTGAAACTGAGAAATTTTACAATTTTATGCACAAAATGAGCTCATTTTAAATGTGATGCTTACTACAGGTCTCAAAATAGTTGGGACAGGGGCATGTTTACCATGGTGTAGCATCTCCTCTTCTTTTCAAAACAGTCTGAAGACGTCTGGGCATCAAGGTTATGAGTTTCTGGAGTTTTGGTGTTGGAATTTGGTCCCATTCCTGCCTGATATAGGTTTCCAGCTGCTGAAGAATTTGTGGTTGTCT
>VUQS01006646.1:3771-16598 GCA_015108495.1 Heterochromis multidens
CCAGGAGCACAAATACATCGACATAAAAAAACACAGCAGTTCATACAAAACTGAGCAGGAGAAGGGAGCCGCTGATGTCAAACTAGTAATGAACTTTCTTCCTCTTGTTATCACAACTCTAGAGTTTCCTTATCATGGTGCCACGGCTCCCTTTGCCTGTGTGCCCGGACGGCGGGCTACGTACCCAGACAGACGCCGTCTTGTCCTGCATTCTTTCTGTGAACAGGACCCTCCGATATCTTAGTCACTGAGAGGAGGATTTGGTTACACACAAAGGGAAATGTGCGTGCTGTGCTTTGCTTATGAAAGCGGTATTAGCTCTTTTTGGCAAAAGTTGCTTAGTGGGTACATAGTGCTTGATACTGGATGCCTTATTTGTAGAATCATTGGGTCTACTGTATGAAAGCTCTGTGTTCTGTAATTTTTTTACTTCCAAAGATGACTTTAGCTTTATTAAAAAAAAAAAGTTTGTAATACTGGGGTAGGACTAAAGACACATTAAACCACATTTGTGAGTGTCAAACTACCATTTCTTACATTAAATTTCTTCTCATTATGGATTGTGTTGTGAAAATGCAATTTTCTCATCTGGGACTAAAAATCTAATCAGATAATTGAGAAGGCAAAGAGGAACACCACTTCCAGCTGTGTTCCACTAGATTATGTTTATCTTCAGTAATACAGGGCTTCCTTTGATCATTTTTAACATGCTTTCTTTGTACTTGTGTATGTATTCCATTTCAGTATTGCAGACATGGGATGTGTGTAAACAAAGAGTTGGACCTGCAACCAGTCCATGGGGAATGGGGTCCCTGGGGCCCCTACAGTGTTTGCTCCAGGTCCTGTGGTGGAGGTACAAGAAGCACCACTAGAGACTGCAACAAGCCCGAGTAAGAAAGAATGAGACAGTTATGACAGTTAGAGTGCAAATATGTGTACAACTCTGAACCAGAAAGAGCAGTAGTTAAAAAGAGAGCAGACACAGTGGGATAAAAGTTGTAAACAAGCCGTCATGTTAGACTTAGCAAGTCTCAACCTCAGGGAAAGCCTTATTCTTAAGTGTGATTTAAATGTGAACAATATGCTGGTTTGAAGTTTGACACCAGTCAAATAAGAAATAATATGATCTTTAAATTCAAACTATGCATAATGCCTCTGTGATCTTTAATTTTCCTTTAACTGTAGGCCCAGAAATGGAGGTAAGTTCTGTGTGGGTCGCAGGATGAAGTTCCGTTCCTGCAACACTGAGCCATGCCCGCGAGGACAGAAAGATTTCCGGGAAGAGCAATGCTCTCAGTTTGACGGCAAACATTTCAACATCAATGGTCTACCTCCTACCGTCCGCTGGGTCCCCAAGTACAGTGGCAGTGAGTATATACGCAACCATGTAATTTGAATGTGTTGTGGCATCCTGGGCTACAACATCAAAAATACACAGATTTAAATCCCACTACTCATGTAGTTTTAAGGCAACAATACGGTATATTTGGTGCATTTAACTTAAACACTGCATGTTGTGTTTTTAAATGTTTTTTTGTTTGCATCCAGTTACTCACAGTTTGTAGGATTACTTCAGTAATCTTTTCAGTATATTCAGTAAATCCAAACGTGTGTAGGAGGGAGGTGAAGACCAAGACCTACAAAGTTAATGACAGGAGAAGACAGACAATTCTTGTTGAGAAATTGGTGAATATATGATACAAATCTACAACTGTATTTTTTTTAGGTATCCTTAAGTAACCCTTTAGTTGACACTAATCAAGAGCAACATAAAGCCTTTCCATATAAACCTCTTGGCAGCTTTCTGTCTTACAGACATATGTCAAGCCCTGCCTAGATAGTCTGAGATTGCCATCTGGCAAAGTTACTGCAAGTTATTTGTTTAGTTGATTGATGCTGTGGAAGCAAACAAGCCAAGCCCCGGACCCTGTACACTGTCAGATACCATGTGATACAACGTAAATTTTAGAGATATAGCAAGAGTCTTCTGAGAGTCACAAGAAAAGTAAATTGGTTTAAGGTCAAAAATGTAAGCTGGTGTGTGTCTTTTTTTGTTTCATAAGCACTGGCACATTATCACTGAGAATTTCTTCTTATTGCTCAGGATTTTAATTTAGCCACAGTTCAGCTGTTTCCATTATTTCTTGTCTTTTTCCTTTCAGTATTAATGAAGGATCGGTGTAAGCTCTTTTGCCGGGTTGCTGGCACTATGGCATACTATCAGCTAAAGGACCGTGTCATCGATGGCACACCCTGTGGGCCAGACACTTACGACATCTGTGTTCAAGGCCTTTGTAGAGTATGTCTGCATGTTTCTTATTTGTCCTGTTCATATACAAAGCAAAGCATGCACACATAGGCTTTAGCACTGTCAGCTTCAACTTAGTTTCGTGCTATCATGAGCTTTAGTGCCACTTTCTATGTGCACACATTTTAATCTTTTCTTCATCTACGCTTCTGCAGCAAGCAGGCTGCGACCATGTACTTAACTCGAAGGCCAGGAATGACAAATGCGGAGTGTGTGGCGGCGACAACTCATCATGCAAAACTCTGGAAGGAACCTTCAATGATGCTCAGTATGGTAAGTCCTGCAGCTCAGATTGCGTGTCCTGTCCATTAATAACTGTTATAAAAAAATTCTGTTATGTCAGCACCTTCTGCAAATAGGATATAATAAATGGTATATGCAGTAAACATAGAAGAGCTTAGAAAGACTTTCAGTTATATGTGGCTACAACACTGACATTCAATATGCTCATATTAAGCACTGATGTCATGTCTGGTTATGGTTAACATATTAAGCCTGATATTAAGAACAATGTATGCTTTGGCCAAATTTGGAAAAATGCACAAAACCAATCTGTTCTAAAGCTTTACAAACTTTATTGATGTCACTCGGTCTGGTCTTTTGATAGCAAACACAAACCTGACATCATCCTTTTCAATGGTCTTGCTTAAAGCAATTCCTCACTGTGGGCCAACTGCTGATTGCATCCAATCCTTTTTAAGTCTGGGCAGTAAAACAGCAGAAGTATTAGCATAAAAAGCAATGGGTGTGGCCTCTGTCATTTGTACTGTGCTAGTCTGGCACTGAACTTTAGCATCTCTATCCATCTTTCTTTTTCTGCACTCTTGGCTCAGGGGTGGCAAAGAGTTTGAGGACTGTATTCAACCAAATCAGGCACTGACCTCAGCCCTGGAAATCTGGCTTAACCATAAGAAAGAGAAAAGGAGTGGGAGTGCAGCCCAGGCAGGATATCCCTCTGCTCCTGAGTCTGAGCCTGTCTTTTTGCCATTCACCCTTTTATTCTTGTTCTTTTGATGTCTCTTGATTTATTCTCTTTTTTGTCCTTGTTTCATTCATTGTGTTTATTTAGTTTTCTCCTTAATCTTCTTCACAAGACTACACAAAATGATGAGCCGTCAAGTCTAAGTCTGGTCACTTTTTTTTTTTTTTATAAACAAATGTCTCTATGCTCAAAATACATTTTGTGTTAAACATGTTTTTATAGCTAGCACCAAGGCCTGATATCCTTCACATAATGGACCTACATTATTGTGAAATCTGTTAAAACACAGGAACTAGTTATGATTGGTATTCTGTAGTTTATTTTGAATCAAGTCCCCACACACTCCAAAGTCCAAAATCATCATTTTCTTCACTTGTAATTAAATCAATCTGTCCATAAAATGCTAAAGGGTTTAAAAACATGAGTATTTTTCAGAATGAAAAAAAAAAATCTAATTATTTTTTATCTTCAGCCTACTATACTACTATATTCTTTCTTGCTAGTGTGAGAGAGAAGCATGTTTGAGGTAAATCCCATCATTCCACGAGTGCAGCATGGTTGTGTGTTTTTTTTTTACCTCAGGGTGCTGTGCTTACTATTCCTTTCTGGGTCACTCTGTGGTGACAGCTGATTGTGTGCAGTCAGTTGCTAAGCTGGGGGATACCATGTGGCCTCAGAGACCATCACAGACCATCAGACTGTGTTGGCTGTTTCTAAAGTTGATATATTTCTGTGTGCCTGTGAGCTTATCGTTCCCTTAGTGGTTAGGTAGGGAACTTGACATGACACTTAAAAGCAGTAACAGTGAACTCCAAAGACAACTTTGTGAAGTTTTTGTTTTTAATGGTGAAAGAATATGCAACATAGTTTTGTTTCATGCAAATCTTCATGAGTGAAAAGTTTCAATATAAAAATTGAAAAAGAAATTTAGTAACAGAAATCCCTCTTTGATGCAGCTCGATCCAAAACAAGGGTAGGCAAGACTAACAGGCAGAAACAGAAAGACCTAAATGTCTCTGTGTGTGCCTATGTGAGATCTATATGGCTGATGAGAAGATATGTAAAACAAGTGCTGCCCCCGAGTGGCTCAAGGTGTCAGGCTAATTGTCAGATCACATCAGCCCATGCCTTTTATTTTATGCCATTCTCGTCTCAGTTCTGATTCACAAGCTGAACTGTTATGAAAAAGGAAATGTGCAAATGCTAATCGTCTCCCAGTGTATCTACCTACCGGCTATTACAAACATTAGACTAATGGGACTCTATTACAGAGACTTGCAGGGAGGCCAAAAGTGCAAGATAATGGTTGCACCAAACAGCTGCTCATTATGAATGCAGTTTGGATATTTATATTTATCTACATGTTCTTATTTAAAGAATTTTAAAGAAGCTAAGCGTCACATGTCAAATACTGATCCCATTTTGCTCCCATTGGTTCTGTAATTTGCTTAGTTTGTTGTAAAACCTTCATACCTACATTTCGGTTGTCTTATCTTGGTTTTCACAGGCTCTTTCTCTTGCTCATGCTCAGTCGTCTTCTGTGTTAGTTTATCATGGGACAACAGGCTTGGTGTAGTAATTACAGGCCAAAGGTAAGTCCAGGGAATAATTACATATCATTTCACGGTTAGGCCTCTGAGACTAAAACAGGGCCTCGTGCAGGTTATTTGAGATGACTAGACTTTTTTTTTTTTTGTATTTTTTCAAGTGTGACATTTAAATCCCTAGTGGTTGGAACTTCACTAACTGGAGTTTGGTGTAGCATAGTGAAGCTATTATGGAAATCACAGTGGGAGTGTTCACTGGTGTTATTGTAGCTACAATTTTCAGTCTTGAAAGTTCTTAAAAATTGTCTCACTCTCTTTTGTTTGTCTGGTTGTGTTTTCTTCTTCTTTAGGTTACAATACAGTGGTGCGGATTCCAGCTGGAGCCACCAACATTGATATTAAACAGGTCAGCTACTCTGGAAAACCAGAAGATGACAACTACCTCGGTGAGTGTGCCCTGTGTCAGTATACCAGTAAAAAGTGGTTTTAAGCAATGCTGTATCAAATTTATTAGAATCAATCTGAAGTGGAAGCTGTCCAAACCAGTCAGATGTATATATTACATTTCTTGACTACTCATCTCATAGGTCAATGCCATTATCCCTAACATGACCATAAACCACACTGACTTGGTAACCCAGAGCAGCAAAGGCAGACATTAATAAAAGAGGGTCTGAACTTAAGAAATGGGCCAAGTTAATGTCAAACCATTTTCATAAATTAAAAGAAAATGTAATTTTTCTTAGCACATATATGGAGGAAATGTGAGGAGCGTTTGTCCATCTGGATTGGTTGAGGGTTTGTTGGGAAAGCAAATGGAGTGTCAGCCACTGAGAAAGATAAATGAGGCAGCAATAAGTGCTAATTAGATGCATGTGGAGCCCAAGCTGCATGGAAGTAGAAATAAGGGTTTAGGCTTAGATGGACTTATTGTGTGCTTGCATGTGAGCAATAGAAAGGCACTGAAAAGGAAAAAAGAAAAGAGAGAATATGGAGGGTCTTTTGCCTGCTTTGTAAGGGTACAGGCCCCCATTTTCAGATGGTTCAAGTTGTGTTCAAGATGTTTTAATTCAGATTGTCAGAAGACACATTTGGTTAACCCCTATTGCCACGCTGCTGTGAGAAGGTCAACTGTCACAACTGCCCTTTGAGCGAGTGCAATCTGTATTAAATATGGTCAATATTTGCAAAACCCTGCCAGTTTTGCCACTTCAGCTGGTACAATATGCAGAAATTTCTGGAGAAGGTCAAAGTGACATGAAAAGGTGGCAGTGAAGTTCAGGCTCCTTAAATTTATTTTGTTGTTCTCTGTTTATTACTTTTATATTGTGACTGTATTCAAATATGCTTCAATGCTGAAAACAAAATAATGTAAATGCAGCATTCACTGCATTGTGTTGTGAGTCTAGAACAGCCTTTCAGAGCTGGTGAAATATCAGAAGTCTCTGTCACCAGTACTCTGAGTGTGCTCTGAAGCTACTTTGAATTCAGTAAATAAACATAATTGCTTTCTCATTTGGCCACTGTCATGGGTGCTATTATTCATTCTCCCTTTTTTCGCTCTGTTTTAGAAAAGCTTGTGTAATGAAAATTGCAGTGTCACATTAACTTCTTTTCTCCATTGTTCTTCATTTAAGTGTATGTGATTCTGGACAGTACACAAATTCCTCTGGTCTGTACCAGGCATTAGAAATATGTGATATGTTGTTATAAGTTATCTGTGTGTGACCGTCAGTCTTCTCTGACTAGTTGGGATCCCACAATATGCAGATTTAAATGCAAACAACAAAAGTTCTGTCTAGGCTTAATCAGATACATTGTTTTGGCATGCACTCACAGATTGTAATTCACTTCATGTTGAGAAAGAGGTGGTTGGTTAGGTATTTGTGTGTATTTGCAATCATTGGAGATCCTTTGTTTCCACTGCAATGGCAGTCATTGAGGAGTGTCACGGAGTCTAACTCCAAATAAATGCAATTTAGTGTCACCAGTGTTTCAACATACAGTACAATACAACAATCACTTTTCAGAACAATAGGTTGGCAACTCTCTGCCAGACTATTTACTTAAAATGTAGCCTGAAAGTGACAAATGCCATGCCATGCATTCCCAAAACTTCAAACTGCAAGAGACAAACTCATTCAAGAGCCAAGCTTTCCTTCTTCTTTCTCTTGTGGTGAAATGTATTATTCTTTTTTGAATGTCTGTTATTCCAGCATTATCCGATAGCCTGTCCAACTTCCTCCTAAATGGAAACTTTGTGGTGGCCATGTTCAAAAGGGAAATCAACTTCAAGGGAACCGTCATTGATTACAGTGGCTCAGACACAAAAGTTGAGCGGATTAACTGCACTGACCGCATTGAGGAGGAACTTATTCTGCAGGTATTAAGAGAACATTTTTGTATGTTTAAATTACGTTTATGTTATGTTTACTATATTAGTCCTACATTGGTTATTTGCATACTGTATATTCTTCTGTTGGGTTTCTTGTCACACCACTTTAGTTTTCATCTCTGTGTCCTGTTCTGCAAAAGTTTGCTTTCCTTTTCACCTAGTGACACACTGAGCTTAATCCCTCAGTTAAAGAGGTGAGAACTCTGTGTGGACAAAATTATAAGCGAGTCAGCCCTTTGACCTTGCCTTTTCCAACATTGTTCCCACAGGTCTTGTGTGTGGGAAACCTCTACAACCCAGATGTTCGTTACTCCTTTAACATACCCATTGAGGAACACAGGGAGCAGTTTGTCTGGGATCCCTCAGGCTCCTGGCTCGAGTGCAACCGCATCTGCCAGGGTAAGATCTCTTGGCTCCCAAATCTCCACACATGAAGAACAGGATCATTTTTCATTGGCTTCTGTGGACCTGAAAAGGTGCCACAAATGCAAAAAAAAGACACGTAACAGACCTTTTGAGCTGATGGGATGCCTTCCTAAATACATAAATAAATACTTTTTTTTATGCTCAATGTTTCTCACAATGTGCAATATTTGTTGTTGTGAAGAGTGAAATTGCCAAACTTTCAAAAATTTTCATGTGTGAAAAACTGTGGTCTAAGTGTCA
The DNA here is from genome assembly GCA_015108495.1 of Heterochromis multidens. Classification (NCBI taxonomy): domain Eukaryota; kingdom Metazoa; phylum Chordata; class Actinopteri; order Cichliformes; family Cichlidae; genus Heterochromis; species Heterochromis multidens. Next base: position 11,670 of record VUQS01006646.1, read on the forward strand.
GTGTAAATTAGGATTATTATTATTTCTTTTGCATCTGTTACTCACACCTCTAGATCTAAAATCTTACTCACTCAACCTTCGATTTCTAAAAAGCCCCTTCCTTGCAACCCCAGTCTGATCCCAGGTAATCACATTACCTGACACCTTCACCTTTGCCTGGTTCTTAAGTCAACTATGCCCCACAAATTTCCGTTTTAGAAGCAAGCTAGTCAGTTTCCCAGTGGATCAGAGTGCACAGCGTGTGTTTGTGAGGTCTGAGAGCAGCACAGACCCCTAAGGCTTTATGATGAAGCGCTGAATCTTAGAAAGCTAGCAAGACTTGTTAAAGGTGATAAAATGTGATATTTTTAAGTAAAGTGACTACCAGATGTTGTAAGATCTGAACTTTGGTTTATTTCCCCGTGTTTCTGTGTGTGTAGGTGAGCGAAAACGAAAGGTGGTATGTGTACGTAAGAGTGATCACCTTGAGGTATCAGACCAACGCTGTGAACATTTAACTCATCCTGATGCTGTTACTGAGCCCTGCAACACTGACTGTGAACTCAGGTGCATATTAAGGTCGCACACATATTCCCACAGAACAAAATCCTACAGTATACACGCAGTCAAACGCTTTGTGACAACCCCTCTCTCACAGGTGGCATGTTGCTGGACAAAGCGAATGTTCAGCTAAATGTGGCCCAGGCTACCGCAGCTTGGATGTTCAGTGTATGAAGTACAGCTTGATGAAAAGACAGAGTGAGAGGATGGAGGCCAGTGCCTGTGCAGAAATCACTAAACCTCCGACCAGAGAGTCCTGCCATGGGGACTGTCTGCTGAAGAGCTGGCAGTACAGCGCCTGGTCACAGGTACAGTCACTGGAAAATTTACAATGTACCTGGCAAACAAACTAAATGCAATTTAAACTAAAACTACCTGTGAATGCCTATCCCAATTAAGTAAGTTTAAGGCTTCCAACCTACATTACTTTTCCATATACAGTGCTCAAAGACATGTGGACTTGGCAGCCGTAGCAGAGAGTCTTACTGTATGAACAATTTGGGCCGCCGGCTCGTGGACAGAGAATGCAATGAATACCAGAGGGTGGTTACTGAAACCTGCAATGACCAGCCGTGTCCAAAGTGGACTGTCAGTGAGTGGAGTGAGGTGAGCCTTGATACACTTACACATGCAAATATGGCCACACACAAACACATTCAAGAACAAAATAGAAAAGAATAGAAATGATTTATTTCCCAGAGTCAGAAGTTGATTTCTCCAAACTTCAACGCTTCAATGCTAATAAAAAACAGTTATTGGTATACAGTACATAGAGTATAGTGTGATGTAATACAGCAGCTACTTTGAGCCTGCAGTGTGAAGCATAACTTTAATTTTATTGACCCAGTGTTAGAGATGTACTTATCTTTTTCTTTGATCATTTTAGAGCTTTCTCTTATAGTGTTCACACCCACTGACATAAATAAGAGAGGACAATTAGCATAGAAATGTGTGCACACCACACCATCTTCTGTTTTGTAAGAGTGCAATGTCTGAATTTCAATAACACTATAAAAAAACACTCAACTTCATCATAATGCCACAACTTTCAACACAAATTTCCATCCACCAGTGCCTGGTGACTTGTGGGAAAGGGATGAGGCACAGACAAGTGTCCTGCAGCATGGGAGCCAGGGAGGAAAAGCTGAGTGAGCACCTCTGTGACTTGTCTAGCAAACCTCCTGCGGTGGGAAGCTGTGAGCTGCCTGAGTGTGCATCTTGGCAAGTTGGCATCTGGGGAGCGGTGAGTCCTGCGCACACACACAGATAAGACAGACACACTGACACACACAGGGGCGAGGTGACTCGATTCAGTGTTTGACTGAGAAAATGGGTTGCATGTGTGAGTTCCTAGAAGTTACTGTGTGTGGTTGTGAATATGTGTGTGGTCAAAGAGGGAGAATGTGGCGTGTAGGAGAAACAGTGTAGATTTCTAGTATGTGTGTGATTGTGTGTAACCTGATATACATGCAAGTTACAGCAAAGTGTGCTTACTGTGACACCAGCTGCCATTTCCTTTATGCTGCTTTCACTTTGCCCTCATATCCTGTAAGACTAAACCTGACCCACAATAGGAGACACACACACCTCTCTAAGCATTCAAATTTCTAAATTTCAGTGTTTTTGGGTAGATTTAACTGTATTTTAGTAAAGAACTAAATGAAACAAGTATGAATGGATGTCTTTGGCCATTCATAGTGTAGTTTACATGTAGTGCTAATGCCCTCCAAGGCATGTTTGTATTAAGTCAGATAGTAGTATTTACAGAGCTGGAATATATTGGCTCATTATTGCCTGGGTAATTATAATTTGCAACTTAAATAAACCTATCTTGTGACACTTCCTGTGCTCTCATGTGGTACCTAATCATCATGGGAGAGCTTTCTATGTGAATTAAGAATTGGGTAAAGGGTTGAGTTGAGAGTCTGGGTGTGAATGTGAATGGATGTCTGTGTGTACATGTCAGGGTCTCTGCTGAGCAGGACCTTGACTGAGGCCCTGTCTAAGCCTTCAACCTTCTATTTCAGTAGAGTTGACATAGCTTACGGTTGACTGGGTATCTCTTTCCTTGTGTTTATGTGTGTGCATGTGTGTAATTTTTTTTCTTTTAGTGTTCAGTGACCTGTGGCCATGGCTACCAGATGAGAGCTGTAAGGTGTGTGTCAGGGGATTATGGTGACACAGTAGATGACAGAGAGTGCAATGCTGCGGCGAGGCCCAGAGACAGTCAGGTAAAAAGACACATCATAATCTAAGATTGTGGGTCATCTTAGGTCAAAAAACAACCATAAAGAGGCTTAATTAAGGGTCATAAAATGGGTTTTATAGTAATGTCACCAAAATGCTAAATATTTTACAAACAGTCTATTGTTTTATGGGACTGGTTCCTGAAAATATATTGTAATAAAACCTCTTGAGTCCAAAATGCATCCCATAATATTTAAAAAAAACAAACTGCTTATTACTACTGTAAATTTGGAAACTGGCATGCTAGATTTAGATTACTGATGAGTTTATGTTTCTAAGTCAATTTAAAGCAGCATTAAGTAATTTCTGATGTTTTGGGGGACAGTGGAAAAAGCACTAAACACATCTGTATGTTATCACCTAAGAAACATGTTTTTTATCTAAACAACCAGCAGACAATGTTAGCAACACAGAGTCAGTCTCTTGAGCTATAAATCAATGTTAATGTATCAGCTTTAAGTCCAATATTCACTTTCTTGTCTGTACTAGTTTGGCTTTCACCAGCTCCCAAGGGAAAATCTGGCACTTTAAAAGTTGCTAAATGCTTTATTATGTTCATGATCTACTTGCCAACTGTGTCTGTTTGTGGTTTGGTACTGGTCAGGTAACATAAGTGTATAGTGGGTTTATCAGAGCTTCTTGAGTAAAAACAGCTGCCTGTTGTGGCTAGAAAGGAGGTTGACAAGAGAGATGGAACTGATCCAAACACTACAGTTGTAGGTCAACAATGAGCTAAAAGTTGCTGAAAGGCTTGATATAGCAGATTAATTTTTAGGATATAAATATTTATAAGTGCCGCTTTAAATCTTACTGGATTTATTGTATCTTGAAAACTAATATGCAGGGCTAAGTGAGAATCCAGACCAATCAGATCAATGTTTCACTCTGTTTTGCTTTGAGCAAAAGTTCAAGTCAGTGTCAAAGCAGACAAAGGCTGATTATATTTCTTAAAGATCCTCCCAATACACATTTAAATGATGCCCACACATCATCTCTAGCTGAAAATACAGTGCCTGCTTATTTTTAATGTTTACTATTAGATACGCTTTGTCTCCAGCATCATTTTTCCAAATCTTCTCTTCACACTAGTGCAAGTTTACATTGGCTTCCAAACTAGTTGATGTCATAAATTCTGCTCACAGGTACCCTCCTTCAACTCAGATTTTAGATGTGGTACAGGCTTGCATCATTCTGCAGAATGAAGGTAAAACATCCAAGTAGCATTGACTAAAACACCTTTTTGAGTGTAGAGCACCTTTAAGGGTCCATTGACACTGATGGACACTCAAGGCGTTTGACTGAAGATCTTTAAGTCTTTAGATAAGTGATCTTTGCCAGCTGTTTGAATTGAGATTGTCTTGAAAAATGGGTTTAGAAACTTGCGATGGAAAGATAAACATTTTTTTTATTTGGGAAAATTATAAATCAATGTATAAATAACCTCTAATTTGCTCTGATTTGTCCCCTTTTAACCTAATCCTTTAAGACAACTCAAGTTCTCGTTAGAGAATGACATGTATTTGATCCTTGCACCCAAGGGTATCCAAGATATCTGTGTAGCATATTTTCTTATGACCAATTCACACTATTGCTCTATTATTCAAGTACAACTAAGAGCTCATAACAGGGCACTGTGTTAAAATATTTGTCCTGAAAGGATTGTGAGACGTCATCATGTCCACGGGCCTCTCCAGCACAAAGCACACCTCGTCCAGACAACTCTGCACAGTTCCTGACTCAGTGGAGATTCGGCTCCTGGACTGCGGTAAGGAAACAACTAGAGGTTGATGGGTCTATTAGAGCATATTACAATGAGCAGAATAAAAGCAAAGTGTTTTGTTGAGTTGTAAACAAGTCATTGTACTGTTCTGTTCATCACTGTGTGTGTAGCTTCAGTGAAAGTTCTCTGTGGGGCTCTGACAAAGAATGAAAAATAAGAATATCAATGGAGTAGTTTGTGTGTGTATGTGTGGAAACCACACTCAAGTGATGTTAGGCTTCCTGCGTATGTGTTTATGAATATTAGATTGACATATTTAACTTCATTGTATATCCCAACATTCCTTTAGAAAGTACATAATGCACATAACTATGATCTTCTTTGGCATTGTCTGTTTTACCCCCTGTTGTATCTACACACAC
>VUQS01006646.1:19433-36862 GCA_015108495.1 Heterochromis multidens
TGAACACATTTACTTGGAGGGTGAGGTAGCAGATGTTTTCATTTCCCAGGACAGAAGGCCATACATGGTAAAGGACTTTATGGACAGCATCAAGGGACAGCTTAAAAGGAAAACTGAAGACTTCAGTGTATACATAGCATATCTCATGTCAGTGTATGTATTGGCATTCAGCACTTTATGGCTTTGTTAAGAAAAGAAATAGGGTACCAAAAGTATTGTTTTCATTGATGTTCCCATAAACAGATTCAAAAGGTAGAGCCTTGATTCTTTGGCTGAAATTAGGTCGGCATGAACAAATCCAAATAGTTTGAGGCAGTTGAGGCTCTTAATATTCTTGGCTTTGAATCAGGTTGGCCCAAATACAGACAGAATGCTGTGTTTCATCTTTTATTCCTTTTAACCTTGTTTGGTAGTTTTACATCTGCCTGTGTGGAGGAAGGTTGGTGCAGGTGTGATCGTGCCTGCAGGTGGTATTGTTAACATATTTAAAAGGACTTTTTACATGCATTTGACATGAAATTGCTCTTGTGTTTCCTACCCATTATCATTGTGAAACCAAATGCAGTGTTACATATGGGTCATTTTTACTCCATCCCATCCACATCTACTTGTTTTGTACTCTTAGACATCATGTGTAATATGTGGGGGAATTAGGGTGAGACTGAAAGTTGTGTCTTTTTTATATAAAAAAAATAGCAGAAATATTCATGCCAGTGCACTGTTCAGTCTCACATTACTGGAAGCACTGCTCTTCACATCCACATGAAAAGCACTGAATGTGCTAACTCCCATTAGCAGTGAGGATGTGTCATTTTAATTGGATGCAGAGAGTACCTATGGCTATGGTCAAGGCTGCATTGTGTGGTGTTGGAATTTGTCCTCCACGGATTTGTTTTCCTTCTTTGGAAGATATTTCAGAGCATCACAGCTGGGTTCACTCTTTAGATTGAGATGTGATACCAAGTCTGAAAATAGATAATATAAACAAACTTTACACTTATTTTTTATTAAAGCAAGATGTGAATTCAAGAACTTGATAGTCGAATAATTTTAAATAAATCAGGATCATTCTGTGAACATAATTACATTTTGTGTGTGCTCTCCAGTGTTCCAGTACCTGCGCAGGAGGCTTCCAGAGGCGGGTGGTTGTCTGTCAGGATGCTGATGGGCGCAGCAACAACTACTGTGATGAAAGGGTTAAACCTGCTGAGTCTAAGAGCTGTGACTCTGGGCCCTGTCCTCTGTGGAACTATGGTGTTTGGGGAGAGGTGAGACCATATTTATAGTTAGGAGGAGAGTCTTTGTCATACTCGATTTGCGTACTCATTGTGAACCTTATTACAGTTCCCACACATCTTTTGTTTTCCATTGTCATCCCTTTATATGCATGTCTTTCTCTTCTCATTTATCATACACAAACAGGGACTCTAAAAATCTGGTAGTCATGGTCCTTTAGGTCAAAGCAGACTGGTCTTATAAAACCATATAACTGCTGCATTCAGAAAATCAGAATGTTTTGTTTACTTTTCACCTCAGTGTACCCAAAGTTGCGGTGGAGGAAGGAGGACTCGCTTGGTGGTATGTCAAAGGCCCAGTGGACAGAGGCTCAATGACTACAACTGTGACATCCTAGACAAGCCACCTGACATGGAGCAGTGCAGCTTGCAGCCCTGCCCAGGCTCTGCCTCCTGGCACCGTGGACCATGGAAGCTGGTATGATAGTACTAACTAATTTACCTTCAATGCTAATATTCCTCAAGAGAGGTGTGTGCTGACATTACTTCAGATCTGTGTTCTGAGTGTGTTTTCAGCCTAAAACTTTCAAAGGTTCTGAAGTAAGAGATCGCGCACCACTGTTGTCTAGCCAACTCGAGCCCACCCAAATGGACCCTGCAGTGGGATGGTGCTGATTAGAATTTAAAAAAGGACAAAAAAAAATACCCAAAACAATGCTGCTCCACTTAGGGGATCATTAAAAACATATGGATCCCATTATGAGCCAAGGCTCCAAATCAAAATGTATAAATCAGGACAGTGTTGTCTAACAATGCCATATATTTCTAACTCTAGAAAATATTTATTTTGTTATATGAGGCGTGAAGTAAATGATTTATGTTGTTATTGTCTTCACCCTGTACCCGAAGTACACAAGTGTATATTTGTGTATAAGAGTTAATATTATGACCTTTATTGAACAACAAACAACAGTCAGTGCATTTTGTATATGTATTTTTGTACAGTGTGATGATAATTTGGAAGTAGCTGGTTTTCATAATTGAATATTTAATATTTTGCTGGTGCTCTTGGTCAGACCTTTGTATATCTCAGTGAATAATTACAGTTTGCACAGAGGAAAATATTTTCAAAACATGCCATTCTTATTTTTCATCATTTGTTTTGACTTACATATTAATGCATCTCTGTTGGGTTAAACTGAAAATATACGCAGTTATGGTTGAAAAAAAAAAACTTTTCAATTTATATTTATAAACTAAAATTCAAATGCAAAATTATTCAAAAAGGAGTATTATAGTAAAGATTGTTTAGTATATGATGTAATGTATAACACATAGGACAAGAATTACGGGCATAAATACTTTCCAACAGCTTTCAAACACTTGTCCTGGTTCTCACTTTATATACTTAATCTTCCAGTTAGAGAGGGATACATCAAAATGATAAGGTGCTAATAATTTAATTTTAAATAATGATAAATTATCGGTATTGTGAAGATCGAGTTTTATCATATTTCCAGGCTTAGAATTAATTAATTTATTCTGTTTTTGGTTAGTAGCATCAGTTCAACTTAGTCAATATGCAGTACTGTGCAGTAAATCAAAACCATTGAGAAGTTCATTTTCAGCTTCTATCATTGTGCCTAAAAGAAAGCACGCAGATACCTCCTTTGTATAAAATTATAGTCGGTTGTTGATCTTTCTCTTTCATCCTTTGGCCAGTTTTTTTCTGAAGGATTTCTTTCAAATTAAACATATTTATTTGTTTACAGTAGATTATTAATTGTTGCAGCTTTAATATTTTGTTGCAGTTTAGACTGGTGTAATGCTTCACTTGAATTATTTGACATTTTACACAAGTCAACTAAATAATTCTGGTTTTAGCTTTTTGGTCTTTGCAATCATGTGACCTTACCAGGGATCCAACATCCACAGTACTACACTGAGAGGCAACGTGTTAAATGATTCACATAATTTCCATATTCTGCTATCAGGTAAAAAGCATGTTATTGTTATTAGTATGAAGACCATATTTTATGTTAATAATATGTTTGCTTCTCTTATTGTGTTATAACCTTTGAAGAGCAAGACCAGAATCTTGAAACCTTTTTTTAACATTTATCTTTCAGTAGCAATGTTGAAGTGTATTCCAAGACGTATTTGTAAGGACTGAATTCACGTTGTGTCATTGCAGGTGTAACTAGGCACACATTCAACCTTAATATGGATGAAAGACTTGAAATGTTTAACTTAGTAAAAGACTGCTTTTCAGTCTGGTATTAGTTAACATAAACTGTGAAGAATTTGTGACTTATCCAGGTAAACACAGTACATTTGCCATATACAGTCTGAGTATGTGTTGGACTATGAGTCTATGAGACTTACACACTGTGCAGGGATTGAATCTATTTGCAGAGTCAGGCTTCCACAAACACTTAATTACCAGTTATACAATGTGACATGTGTAAATCCTCCGAGTTACATTTGGATTTAGGCAACATAAAATTATCATGACAAATATTTCAGGTGAAGTGTTGCAGCTTGGTCTCTGTTTATGTTGGTATCCTTCCCAGTGAGGAGGACTGTTCTCTCTTGTGTTTTTGCTTCTCTCCCTGTGTATTTGTGTGAAGACTTCCACTACAACCAAGACTCCTCACCCATGGCAGTTTCACTCCCAGTCTTTTTATTTAACTCTGTGGTGCAAACTTGCACAAACTCAAAGGGCCAACTCCACTTTATTTTGCATATTTTGGTGCGTTGTTGTTCTTATTGCTATTTATTTCATTCACATGCAAAATATATAATTATGTTAAATTAGCTGTTTCCAACTGTAAAGACTATTAAAGAAACATAAATGTGAAATTTGTGTTGTTTCTCACTGCAATATTTTATTGACAAACAAAAAAATCAACACTGCAGTTTAGTGATTGCTTTTTACTCTAGAGGAATGTTATATAAACACACATAACCCCAAAAATGCTGCACAAGGAATAGCATTGCAAGACAAAAAAACACATCGCTTTGCAGAATGGTAAACCTTGAATTAAATAGCTAATGACTTTAAAAGAGTTTGTTTTCACATACAGTGACTTTTATATACAGTGCATTTATATCCTCTGGCATACTGTGTACATGCAATACACATACAGTATATGTAGAAAGTTAACATACTTTTAACACCCCATAGAGAAGATGTGATCTGTAGGCCATTAGGGATATTTTGGTATTTGACCCTCAGTTGACTTTACTGTTTGTTTTTTTTTCAGTAATCCTTTAAATAATTAAATCTTTGGGGGCATACCTAAACTCTGCTTCTATAGTATTTGTAGTACTTCACATACCTTGGCACAATACAGTGTAATAACACTGCAGGCCTTTCCCTTTTATGTATTTTAACATTTTATTCTGTAATCTCCTTGGAGAAAACATACAGTGTCCAAATTAAACTTTAGCGCTGGGTGGCACATCTGTTTACCATTGTATTAATGGTACTCTCTGTAATGCATTTGGCTGGAGACTGAGTATTTTTTTTTTTTTTTTTCACAGCAGTAATTGTTATTATTTTTTTTCTAGCAAGACTTGTTTAGTTGATGATATTCAAGAGAAAAAGCTGACAAATCCACTATTTGTATAATGCAGTGAATTATAATCTTAGAAGTAATATTAAGCAGTATATTCAAATTAATATTTTGACCAGAATATACCAGAATAGCTAGATTCTACAAAAGGAAATGAGTACAATAAATAATTTACTTAAACTAACTACCTACAACGCACCAATGTAGTTTACACAATTATTATTCATCTTAAATCTTTTTGTAACTTGTTAAAATTAAATAAAATCAAATTACAATTATCTATGCATCTTCTATAATTCATAAACTGTTATATAATTTGTGAACTTGCAATGATTTGAGAGACCCAAATCTTACTCATTGTTTATACAAACATACCTTGTTTGTTCAGGTGAAATAAGAGATGCTTAGAGGCCAGAAAGGGATCAAACAGTGTGGGGGGTAGAGGTCAGGCAGTTGTTTTACTAACATTTCAAAATATTCATCATGGCTTTAGAGTATCTTACCTTATGTAACAGCCTCTTTTCTTTGTAGTATCCACCAAATAGTTTTAATACTCTAAATAGAATTTAGCAAAGAAAGTAAGTCAAGTAAGTAAGTAAGTAAGTCAAAAGATCCCATAAGAAACTGTATTATTAATTTCCTTTTGATCTTGCACAGACACCATTAATTGCCATCCATTTTAATAAAGCACTCTCATTAATATTTGTATTTGTCATATTTTAAAATTAGGCTGCATTCCTGTAAATAAACCTGACTAGATAACACCATCTTGGAAATATTCATAAATGGGATCTGTCTCTGTCTCTCGATTTGGAAGTCATTTCTCAAAACCCATTTTTTCAAACTGACACTCAGACACTAATTTTGCTTGTTGTCCCCTTGATTTAATTTTTATTGTTTTACCATTTGTCTTTATTTGTGCTGTTTGACACCTCCTGCATGTGAAAGATGTCTTGATAAATTAAACTGTTTACTTCTTTACTGATTGACTGACTGACTGACTTACATGTGGAGAGATTTACAAATCTACCAAATCAGACTTTCCTTCATTTTGTTGTAAATAACCTGACAGGTCTGCAAAGAAATTTTGATAATTTTTTTTAATCTTGTCTGAGCTTCAGAAACCAAACAGTTACTGTCAAAGCTACATAATTTTTTCCAATACATGCCATCAAAATGCATTTAAAAAAAAGAAAAGACACAAAACAATTACCACATTTATTGCACAGGTTAAGGATTTCAGGCACACAGTTCAACATAAACTTTTAGGAATGTAAATATCATTAGCTAATGGTAATTACCTTAAAAGCAATGTTGATGTCAACTGAGTGTAAGGACCAACGATACGGCTGTGTTGCACCACTTATGTGATTTATGCCTGTTTGTTGCTAACAAAAACATACCATTTCCCGTCAAGTGTGGGTTTCCCATAGAGGGGGATCACAGTAGAGTGTCTGCACACTAATCATGTTGCTTCAAATGAAATCCACATGCAGAACATTGACATGCTTGACTCCAGTTTGAGGGCAATGGGGGGAAATATCTTCCAAACCTGTCACTTTGGGGTCAGTTGTTTGTGACATCATCAGGCTTGTGTTTCCTTATGCTGCCCTTGTGCTAGTTGAGTTTGAGTTGTTGGAGCAGCAGCTGAAAGGTCCCTCCTGGTCCCTCACTAGCATGGTCATTGCTGTGGCTTTTGTTTAAATCTGAATTGGTAGCTGAGAAAAAACAAGCTGCTTCATTTGAGGACTTTAACTTAAAGAATCAATCACTGTGGCTTACAGATTTTGGCAAACCATTAACATTTAGGTGGCAGAAAACCAGATGCTGTGAGATACTTTTGGATAGAAGCATGCTTTTTACATCAGGGGTAGAAGCTCCATTTAGGTGAAGAAGTTAACATAAATAAATGTTTAAACACTGTAGTATAGATTTTCTTTGCAGGCTATTGCACAAACATCTTCATAGTTTATTATAGTTTAAGGAGCAGTTAATGGAGGTCTATTAATGCTGTTCCTGCTCCAACTGAAGGAATATAAATTAACTCCTTACCACAGTGATTGTGTGAAAGGTATTGGAAGAAATTTAGAGAGGAGCCTATTTAGTAAGCATAGCTGTTGTTCTGTGGGTGATCCAGCTTGGGAGCTGATGCAGCAAGATGAATTAAGAGGAGACAGGGAATGAAAATCTCTGGAAGCATTTAGTTTGGTCTTCTCCAGGCTCAGTGAATGGCAGAGAACATGATCATGTTTTGACACAGGCACAGAGCATCTGCTTTTTCTCATTCCTTAAGTAAAAGACTATGAAGTGTTTTTAAACCTTCAGGAGTCACTTCATAGACTCCACTTACATGAACAGTCATCTCACATGAGGCTACCACCTCAGACTTAATGGGGCCTGTTCATGTTTGGGCATATCGATGCTATCAAGTGATGAAGTGAAATGGAGCTGTTTCCCCTCTTATGGGAGCGATAATGATAGATAGTGTATTCTAGCTCAGTTTCAGTAACAGAGAGCGAATAGCACTTTGTTTAAACTTTAGCTAAAATAAAAACCTAAAGACATGTTTTTGATTTTCACATGTTGTGATTTGGTGCTATATACATAAAATTTAATTGAATTGAATCAGAGATTTAGCTCTGCTTACACTGTACTGTAAGTGCTGTATGACTACCTGGTAGTTCTTTTTCTTTCTTTTTTTTTTAAGTTGTTTAATTGACCTAAGGATGTTAATGAAATGCTCCTTTCCACCTCACCACATGACCCCTTCATAATGCTATGATTGACTGAAGAACTCTGAGAGTTGAATATTACCCATGTCCTTATATCTTGTTATTTACGTTCTGTCTTGATTTCTATTGTATTTTTCCTCTGGTGGAGAAACTTTCCTTTGCTAAGACATGATACCATCTTTGGACTTGGCTAAGACGAGGGACAGTGTTAGAGTGCTACAAAACAAAAAGAAGATGATGAGAAAAGGACAACAATAAAATAAAAAAAATGAACATCACATTGAAAATATGCATTAAGAGTAAGATTCCCTTCCTTTACATCAATTCCTTGTGGATTTTTTTTTTCCTAGAAAAAAATACAAGGTTAAGATCTTTCACTTCTCTGAGCTTTTCCATACTTTGCAAGCTGGTTGTTATGACAGATTAGAAAAGCAGCTGCGTAAAATTTAGCAGGAAGGGGGAGTTTGACTTGGCTGCCCTGTGTCAAAGGACACTACTTTTTGACTTACAACTAATTTGCTGTTTGTATTTTTCCAAAGTGTCATCAAGAATTTGCTTTATTCTTTTGTTTAAATGACTATTCTTAATTTTTAGCCGTATTTACTATAGCACTCATTTGCAGGATGTTTAACATGCTCACTGAGAAATGTCTCAATGGAATGTTTAGCAAAATGGAAAAACTTGGCTGCTTAGTCATTTAATTTTTTCTAATGTCACAAGTTATATTCTATCTGAGTGGTGTTGACTTGAAAAGGAAACAGTGTTGAAGACACTGTATATGCCCACTCAGCCAGCTGTTTATTTAACTCTTTAAAGATGGCAAACTCATACTTACACATTTAGGTCAGAATGTGCTGTTTTAGCCAATCAGAAGTCACTCATCATTGTGTCAAAAACTCAGTCAGAAACTGCACAGACAAAAACTGGAAATTATTTCGACATTACACAGTCAACTGCATCCGGGTTGAGTAATATGGCAAAATCAACTTGTCACATTTGAAATTCATCACTGGGCTGTTTTTCAATATAAAACATCTTATGTCAATATTAGATGCGCTGCATCTTCATGTACATCCACTGAATTGTCATTGTTTTTATATTTCAAATCATCTTATGAGATTGGTGGATGAAGTTACTTACAGATAGCATGACAAGAGTTAGATATTCAGTATAAATTAATGAATTTCACTCTGTTTCCTGTGCATGGTTTCAAGTCTGGTTGGGTGTTTTAGCCTGTTGGATAAAAAGATCTATGACTCTTGACATTCCTCTGCCCCATGACACCACTCTTACCAGCTGTTCTCATGTTGATAACATATGTTGTTTTGACTTCTGTCTCTGAAACCTCCCTGAAAAACAAGACCATGAACAGAAAAGCCCAAATGTTCCATGACACCATGTCTTCCTCTTCTTCTTATCTGAATATTTATTCTCTGCTTCATTGCAAGAACATGGTGATTCAAGGCATGACACTGTGTTAAAGTGTGTTCAGTTCCCAACTGTTAAGTGATCCTTCTAGATTAAGATTCTGTTGGATTAGTATGGCTAACCAGGAGGAGACAACTTTGCTCAGAGATACTTTATCACTCAACCTTGACAACATGTGCTTGGGGATATGATTCCACACTCTGTTCTTGCTCCAGGTCAGCACAGAGCTCCTTTGAAGACTGTATGCAACTACAGTTGCCATATGCTTGGTATTACCATCCCCTTGCATTGTGAGCGTGCTGCAATGTGATTGGAATGCAACCATGGCGCTCACATTTTAAGATGTGTACTCACATAGAACCACTTACTGTACCCAATATACAGCATCAATATTATCATTGTGTGTTTCTTTTATAATGATTTATATCTATATGACTATTTTAAATGTTAAAGGTATGCTTTGTTTGTTATCCTATGATCCAGTTTGGTTTCATAAAAAACAGCTACTATGATGATGTAATACAATATAACAACATAAACTAAGAAAAAAGCTGAAATTAAGGAATAAAGCAGCATGCAAACAATTTTCAGTACATATTACTTTATCTTTTCCTTAATCTGACCAAACATGACATTTAGCCGGAGGTACATAATATTTTTAGGGGATTTTTCAGTGCCAACATAAAACAACCCTGAATCCTGCTTTTATCATCAAAAAACCCTCTTTATCACATAATTATAGTTCAAGCAGCAATAAATGTTTGCTGCTTAAGGCCATAGTGATGACTGATGACAAAATACTCTGAGCGAGGTGGTTAGTTGATTTCATGGAATTTTCATTCCTTTCTGCAAGATACTGCAAGGTTATATCCATTTATTAGCAGTGTGACACATATTTAAGCTACAGTCAAGGTTCTCTGGGGTGTCTAACAATTTCCATGTGTTCTATTGGCTTACCTGTTTAGATTAAAGCAGTGGGTTGGGTCATCTCGAAGTTTCTGCCTGCCAGTCCTAGACAAAGGCACTGATGCACAAAAAAGTATCTGAGATCAGTTTGATTATTTTTATTTTTATTATTTTTATTATTTCATATTTTGTTCATTTAATCAAAATCAGACATCTGTTTTTAAAACTCTCCAGGCTGTTTTATAGTTTTGTAGCATGAAAAAACAATGGCATGAATTAGCTGGGTTTGGTTTAGTACTCAATTATGTGATTTGTGGTAGAACTGTGAATCTCGATCAACTCAAAAAGGCTGCTTTAGAGCCACTAAGTCAAATACTTAAAAGCTGCCTGTTTGTTACATATGGCTTTAAATATTAATTATGTCTTTCTTTGTAGAAGTTTTGTCTGCATGGAAAAAACTTGAAGAAACTTGTTTAACAAAAGCTGTTTTACTTGGCTGATTTTCAACTGCCAAATCTAAAGCTGTTAAGTCATTTCATTTTAGAGTAATCCACATTATGCCTAAATGAACCTCACTGGATTACACTAGACTTAACGTACCTAATCATGTGAAATTAATTCCTGGGACAACGTGGGAGGGCAAGTCTGCCTCAAGAGGGTTTGATTTCCTGTGTGACCTATTGATTTATGTGTCTGTGAACTTATTTTCAAAACACTGCTACACCTTTTGCATAGTACATCTGAATAATACTCAAAGTCAAATACAACTAATAAAATATACATATGGGGAAGTTCAGATGAAGTAATTTTTCATCAGTACAAGGCACGCTACCATAACATAAAGTATGCTTGCTAATATTCAGGCATCAATTTTCTGTCAAGTAAATAAAAACAGTAACTTTAAGTTTGACACTGTACAAATGCAGACAATAAAAGACAGAAGCAGGCCGAATGACAAGTAAAAGAGTCTTACCTGAGTAGGGGCTGGTGAGTGAAGGAACCCAGCTGTAGATCAGTGAATCAGAGGTCCCTGAGTCCTTGCCCTCCTCTTGCTCTCAGAGGTGAAACTGTCTTTTGGTCCCACGCGCTGTGCCAGCTTTCTGTGCTCTGTGTTATCGACCCTGATTAAGTAATGGCTGACAGATGAGGCTGGCAGGGTAGCGGGAGGAACACATTGCCATATAGCGTCTCTTCTCCCACTGTTAAAATGCAGATACAGTTCAGCTGGGGGAGCATAGCTCGTATGGCTGTGATTTCCTTTTTTCCTCCCTTTTTTTTCTTTCTTTCTTCCTGCTTCTTTTACAAGAGTAAGGAGGGGCCAGCCCCCCTCCTCATTCCCCCTCTGACTCGTTTGCCTCTCTCTACTCTTGTCTGAGGTAAAGGGACTTCTGTTATCCTTTTTGAGTGTGTGTGCAGCAGGTATGTGAATCTGCCATGCTCAGGAATAGTCACTCAAGCTCTGGCCCCGTCTTTGATGTCGTCTGTCAGCTGAGCCAACCCTGTGTTTAAAATGCCTTGATAATTACAATGTGTGTGATGCATATGTGTGCAGTGTCAACCATTGCCTGCACCATACTTAAGAAGAAAAGGCAGGATGAGGTGGCTTTGTTTAAATGCTTTGAATGGACAGTCTGATCATTAGATTCTTTTAACAGGAAAACATCCCTTTTACCTCCTGGAAACAGGCGAAAAAAACAAACTCCTCATTTTCAAACTCCATAGGGTTATGCAATATTCTAAGATCATAATTAGAGGACAATAGAATAATATATTCATTATCTGGACTGGAAAATATGCTAAGGCAATATCTCCTTGTCTGATCTATTTGATTTTAGCTTTCCATTTTTATGAGTGGCTTTGTATATGGGCACTCACTCAGCAAGCAGAAATAGGCACCCTAATTGCTGTCTTGCCTCATGGGGACCGTAGTATCATCTCAGGCAAAGGCCTTTTTCAGAACTTTTTATTGGTTTGTCTGTTTTTTATTCTTTATGCCTTTTTTGACTCCTTCTGCCTCATTGTCTAGCTTTCCTGAAGTGTATCTAAGTTTCTTATTGGTGCCAGATGAATGTCTTGCGTGTGCATCTATAGTATGTTTTGCATTGCATCCCTTGTCCCTCTTTCCTGTACCTCTGCCATTCTCTCCAGCTCTAAAGGCAATTCCTCTTGTTGCAGGTTAAATTGTTGGCTGCATTCCATCAGCGTGACTGTTTAACAAAAGGTTTTTGGTGACACCCATTTGGGTTGTTTAGTTTAATTTGTTCTGGAGTGTGTGTTCAGTTGGCCTTTAAGTGCTACATGGAAGTTGTTGGCTTAAATGGGTGTTTTTCCATTGAGGTCTTAAATCCTGTGTACATCAGATGCCATTGTTTATTCCCATGGGTCTGTGGCTATGTTTTTAATTTGTAGTGTTAATTCATCCACAATATAAGAGAGCTTACTGTTGATGAATGAAATTTCTGGTTAACAGAATTTGTTTGCATTAAAAAATAAAATCAACATCAAATGTGTTTTCTGTTCCAGTATTCTCTTCTGGTTTCACTTAATCTTTGTTATGAGCAGTTTTCAGTGCAGCAACTGTACCAGATAACGTCTTCAGTTGACTTCCTTTGATGATGGAATTTCCATACAGAAATGTTTAAATGGTGGCTGAATTTAGTATATCTGCTTTTGTAATCACAAGCGTGAGCACTAATCAAGCTATGAATTGGACTTTACTTATACTTTACTAAATTTTGTCTTATTCTCTATCTAACACCCATTCCCCTTGTCTCCCATTCCCTCCCCAGTGTTCAGTAAGCTGTGGCCGAGGGGCCAAACAGCGGGACATAGTCTGTGTTTATCAGAACCAAACCAAAATAGAAGAAGATCACTGCAGTCATCTGCCCCGGCCACGAACACAGAAGGCCTGTCGGGCTCGAGGATGCCCCAGTTGGAAAGCTAACAGATGGAGGGAGGTATGTTTGTTCTTCTTGCTGTCTTCTATGGCTCAGATAAGCCTCTGATAGCCCATACTGTGAGTAACTGCAGCTAGCAGCACAAACACAAGCACAAACACAGCCAAAAGCTTTCTAGAGATTGCAGATGTAGGACATGTACACACAGAGCACCTGTCCAATCACCACTCAGTTTACTCTTTTTCAAGAGTTATGTATCATTCCCAAAAGTGTAAACTAAACTCTACAGGCCAAAACTGTTTATGTACAGTACTGTGCAAAAGTCTTAAGTTACCCTTCATTTCTTTATATTTTGCTAGGAAAATGGGAAATAGGTGCAGCGATTTATTGAAACATGTGCAAACATACATGGAAATACAGTATATAAACAGAGTTTGTAGAATTCTAACAAGCTTAAAAGTCAATATTTGGTATGACCATCTTTATTCTTCAACACAGTCTGAACTCTCTTAGACAAGCTTTTTTTGTCATTTCTTTAAGTAGTCTACAGGAACAGTTCTCCAGGCTTCTTGAAGGACATTCAGAGCTCTTCTTTGGATGTTGGCTGTCTTTTGTTCCATTCTGTCAAGATGATCCCACACTGCTTTAATAATGCTGAGGTCCGGGATGTCAGGAGACCAATCCATGACTTATAGAGTTCCGTTGTTTTTCTATCCAGGTATGCTTTTACTGCACTGGAAGTGTGTTTGAGAACACTGAAATGCTGAAAAATGAAGCCGAAGCAATACCATCTGGGTGATTTCCAGATATGGTATTTCATGGTGGATCAAAATCAGACAGTACTTTTCTGTGCTCATAATTCCATCAATTTTGACAAGACCCCTAACACCACTGACCGAAATGCACCCCCAAACCAAGAGAACTATTGCTCAAGACCACTTGAAAAATTACAAGAAAGTCTGGCTCCTTGGAAGCAAAATGTAAAGAAATGAGGCTTGACTCAAGACTTTTGCACAGTACAGTAGCACACTTGACATTTGTATTTGTGGTTTAAAATATTCAGAGAACATGTTAAAATCCTTGCTTAGAGTAATCTACAGTTTTATACAGCTCTTCTTTGAAAGTTTTTTTTCAGACCAAACACTGACCAGATGAATGATAATCTGTTCAAATGAAAAGTGATAAACATGGCAGCTGATACAGCCAAGTTTGCCATCCCATACAGATGCAAACAGTGTGCAAACGGGATAAATATCTGAATTACAGGAAGTTTCTGTACTAATTGGTAACTTGGACACTGCATACTTCCACACTAGTTAATGAAAAGCTTTTCATGCTTAGTAGGAAAGTGTAAAATGTAGATGCCAAATCCCAAAAGGTCCTGGAAGGCCCACATTTGCTCCCCCTTCACAAGACTCCTGCAACTCCCTATTCTTTGAGCCTTTCCTCCTCCCCTCTCACTTTTTCTCTCACTGGTGTCTGGAAGCAATCATCTTCCTCCACATACCACCAGCAACCATGAAATCCTCAACTAGAGCATAAAGACATGTTTTATATCTTAATATCCATGCATGTGACAACTTTGAAACCTCAGCACCCAGTGTTTGAGTTATTCCAAAGCTACCCAGCCCTCTCAGTCACCTCTGACCGGGATGTAATAGACAACATGTTAGTTAGAGCTGGGGGGTAGAGGCTTTCCATTGGGCATTGGGCTGGTTTTCAAGGACAGAACAATTCCTCTCCCCTTACTATTTCTAATACCATGTTACACATGTTTAGTGTAAAATCTGAAGTCGTAGTTAAAAGGATGGTTCATCCAAATTGCAATAAAATCAGTTTTCTCATCATTTGTTTATTTAATTTCGAGTTTGGATTTTAGTTACACATTTCTCAGAAATCTGTTCTTGAATTATTATTTGCTATTATTGCAACTATTATTGCTCTAGAATGCTCTAGAATGGAGGTGAATGGGATTTTGTTTATACATTTAAAATGTATTTAAAAAAATATATAAATAACAATAATAAATAAATAAATAACAAGTTTAATTTAACTCCACTTTGATTAAACTGACCCTTTAAACTGCTTACTTAAAACTCTGATTAAAGAGTGCACACTTCTTAAAGTTAAGTTTTGCTGTATCAGTTAACAGCAACTAAAATCACTTTAACAGCAGGTTCTATTTTCATGCTTGATGCAATTTTTTTAAAGGCATATTTTGATATAAAGGTCAGGTTTTCTACAGTGCTTTTTGTTCTTTCTCAAAGAGTTGAACCTTCACATCCAAGGATAAACGCTGTAATGATAACATGAAGTTGCAGCAAGAAAAGAACACCACAAATTGATCTGGAATTTTCAGGAATGTGATACTTTCTGGATAATGCACTGATTTTATGAATGTGTAATATGTGCCTGGCAGGCTGAGAAATCAGCCTGATCAGCTTAAATCTTACAGTGCTTCCTTACTATGCAGGTATGCTTCTCAAAGAACATCAAAGAGATGTCTGAGATAGATCTTTGTGTGATCCCAGATATACAGCTCACAGAATAGGAACAAACCAGTGTTGGATTCATGAAGTGCATTGAACTGGAGCATCAAAGCAACAGATCTTGACTCGGCAGACCAAACAAACATTATAAAAATATTGCCTGTGACAGCCTATGAAACTTAGGAGAGGCAAACCAACACAATCTTCCTCTTGTAAGTGAAAATCAGTAGAGTGCCCCTTTAAGTTCAGCTCTGCAACAGAACTGAGTTTGAAATGCCATGAAAATAATAACTTTACTCATACTGTATTATATCCTTATTGCTACAGAAGAAAAACTTCTACTTCTTGCCAATTTTTCTAAATTAGATGTGTGTTTTTTGTGTTTTATTAGTGTTCTGTCACCTGTGGAGTCGGAGTTCAGAACCGTGATGTTTACTGCAGGCTAAAAGGTACAGGACAAGTCCGCGAGGATCTGTGTGACGTTCATGGACGTCCTTCTACTGTGAGACCATGCCAAACTGCAGATTGCACACATTACGCTTGGGTCGCTGCTGAATGGAAAGAAGTAAGTGACTTGTTTATTCTCTTTCTTCCTATCTGTGACTACCCATTTGCTTTGCTCAGTCTCCCAGTGTGAAACAGATGTTCAGATGTTTAACCATCTTATTAAGGTTTTTATTGGCTGAGATCGCCTCTTTGTCTCTCCCTCTCTCTCTCTGCACCATTAAATGGACAACCTGCATGTACCCTTTATCTCTTGCCTCAGTTGTGAGGGCTTTAATGTTAACCATCACTAAGTATGATGCATTATCAAAACCTCAGAGTACTGATGGCCATCATCCTTTCTGTGCTGCTGAATGGTACTGTTCTGTGTCACGCTAGCAGACCGTTTTCTTCTTAGCTCATCTTTCTTTAATGTGATGTGCTTTGTCCTCAAAAGTGAGGCATAAAAAAGGGGCACCATGTAGGGACATAGCACTGCGTGAATGTTTGCAGTGTTTAGTTCTCTGTCTGTGTTGCAGCGAGAACTTTGACCCTTCTGTCTTCAGTTTGCCTCTGAAATCTTCTCTGTTTTCATGAAATATAAAGAAAATAATTTTTTTTTAAAAACCCCACACTGATCCACACATGAATTTTCAAATCCTGGTCCATTTTATAACTTTTAAGGGCTTTTTTACATAAGCCATTACTGAGGGGAATCCAGTTTAACTTTTATCTTTAAAGGTAAGATTGTCAAGAGCACATGTTTGGGATTGTGTTAATCCCAAAAAGCTTCAGTCTCCTGAAGAAGTCACCAGAGGTGATGAAACGTTTCTCCCACTAAAAAAACGCTACGTCCAGATGAACAGATTCAGCTTTTTGTGATTCTTTTACCTGGATTATTGAGCATGCATCAAGGGATTGTGTTAATGTTTCACTCGTTGCACAACACTCAATTCTCTCCATTTGTGTAAAGCTTTTAATAGGGATGTGCATTTGTTGTCATCTGGAGAACCAAAGGGACGGCCAGGAGTCTTAGAAATTAATGAAGTTGCTGAAAGCATAATCCACCCCACTCCCATTCCCACCCCCACTGGAAGCTCTTGTCCAGCCTCACCAACCCTGTGTTTGATTTTTTTTTTTCTTAGTGTAATGCAACATGCGGAGAAGGCATGAGAAGCAGGAAGGTGGTGTGCATGGGTCCAGGAATGGCACCTGCCCAGGATGATTACTGTGAGCCATTACCCCAGCCTTCATCACTCCAGCCCTGCAAAGAAGCTCCCTGTCACTACATGTGGATAACAGGAGAATGGTCTCAGGTAAGAACAGAAAAAATAAGGATTAAGCTTCAGCACTGATAGTTTTTAGTATTAAAAATTAATAATTTAGCCTCTAAAATGGAAAGGAATAATGTAGTGCTTCTCTCTCTAATCTCAAAGACAGAGGTAACATCTTCACATTGTTTGTCTTTATTCATGCAACAGTCCGAACCCACAAAGTATTAACTGGAACTAGCTTTGTGTCTATTTAAAGCTGTCCTCTGGTTTCTCACATAAAAGTCTTCTTTTTTTTTTTTTTTTTTTTTTTTTTTTTTTTTTTTTTTTTTTTTTTTTTTTTTTTTTTTTTTTTTTTTTTTTTTTTTTTTTTTTTTTTTAATTTTTTTTTTTTTTTATGTGTGGGGAGA
>VUQS01006646.1:36882-51915 GCA_015108495.1 Heterochromis multidens
TATTATTATTATTACAGTACATGTATAATATGAAAATGTCTAAGCTGACAGGCAGGGGGAGAAGAAAAAGGTAGAAAGTATAAGGGTAAAGCACAAATAGAAAAATGCATTAGGTCGTCAGCTGCTGCACCTGCAAGACAAAACATACAAGAGAAAAAACATAAAAGTCTTCTAATAGTCATAAGGAATACTACTGCATATGTAAAAAAGAAAGTGAAATCTGATAAAACTGGGTTCACTCTGGAAGTGGTGTACAGTACAGTAGAGTACTGTGCAAAAGTGTTAAGCCACCCCTCATTTCTTTATACTTTGCTTCCAAGGAGCCAGACTTTCTTGTTATTTTTTAAAGAGGTCTAGCGCAATAGTTCTCCAGACTTTGAAGGTCTTTCAAAGTTTTCCTTGGGACACTGGCTGTTTTTTCACTCATTTCCAGTCCAGTCCTTGAACCTGACCATTTTTAGAAGAATGTTTTTTTGTTTGTTTGATTGTTTGTTTATTTATTTTTTTGTTTGTTAAGCCATATAACACTGATCTAAGAATCATTCAAGCATAAGAAAGGCACCTAACTCAAGGGATGGACCAGTGTTGTGTTTGCACATAACAGACAACTTAAGAAATAGGAAAAAAGCCAGCAAAGACCTGACACAGTACCTGACAAATGCATCTGGCCCTTCAGTTGATCCATCTACTGTTCACTAAAGCTTCTTAAGTAAGGGAAACAATGGGAGAAAAGGCCAAGATATGCCAAATTACACAAGAACTGGACTGAAAATCAGTGGCAACAGGTCAGTGATGAATCCGAATTTGAAATTTTTTGTTCAAATCATCATCCATATGTACGGAGGAGATCAGGAGAGAGGTAAAAAAGCGTCTACAGCCATCTGTAAAACA
The DNA here is from genome assembly GCA_015108495.1 of Heterochromis multidens. Classification (NCBI taxonomy): domain Eukaryota; kingdom Metazoa; phylum Chordata; class Actinopteri; order Cichliformes; family Cichlidae; genus Heterochromis; species Heterochromis multidens. The sequence goes on from VUQS01006646.1 coordinate 37,774, forward strand.
TGGTGGGGGCTCTGTCATTGTTTGGGGCTGCATTTCAGCCAGTGGTGTTGGGGATCTTGTCAAAATTAATGGAAATATAACAACATAAAAGTCTCGTCAAATTTTGATCCCCAATTGCAATACTATCTGGAAAGTGTCTCAATGGCAACAACTTCATTTTTCAGCATTTCAGTGATCCACTGTAGAAAAACTTCTTCTAAAGCCAGTGTTTTTTTTAACTCATTGTCGGTGTATTTTTGTGTCGTTTAGTGCTCTGCCAGCTGCGGTGTTGGCTACCAGCAGCGTATTGTTTCCTGCTCGTTGATGCCCACCTCTCCTGCTCAGCGTGTGTATGCTCAGTCCTCCTTTGCCAGCACAAACTGCCCTGAGCCCCACCCTCCTGGCACGCGGCCGTGCCTCCTTATGGACTGCCCGCACACGTCCTACTGGAAAGTTGGCCCCTGGAGCAAGGTGAGTCAGAAAAGGCTTGTTAGTCAGCAAGAAAAACAGATTATTTTGATGACTAATGCATTTTAATACTGCCTTTTTGTTGATTGTTTTTTGACTTTGTGTGGAAATTATTTTGTGTATGTGTGTGTGTGTGTGTGTGTGTGTGTATACCAGTGCTCGCAGACCTGTGGGGCAGGAGTGATGGAGCGCAGAGTGGAGTGTGTGACCTCAAAAGGCCAACTGTCCAAACTCTGCCATCTGTCAGAAAGACCTGAGTCTCAAGCTGCATGTCAAGACAGAGAATGTGAGTAGTAATATGGACTGTAATGGTAATGGTAATTGACTGTGTTGTATATCTAAATACCATATCTTTGTGTTTCTAAAAACTCAGTGTTTTGCTTTGTTTTTACACATTAGACAAAGCAGCAACTTCTACTTCAAGTTTCTTGGAGTGATCACTTAGTGCAACAATAAACAGGCAGTCAGCAGTTTTCTACAAATTGTGAAATGCACAGTCTGTCAGAACCCCTCAAGGGCTTCAGCTGAGGCAACCTTTATTGTGGATTTGGAAAGTGCTGAAAAACAGCAGGCCAAAGTTTGCAGGCTCACTCCCCTGCATTTCAGATGTTTCAGAACTGGCGCAGTGGGCTAATTATTCCTGAGTTAGATTCTGCCAAGTCAGGCACTTGTGAAATTAAAAGGATATGTTGGACAGCCAGTTCTCTAGTCAGGTATTAATTTTAATTAGAATATCAGCATGATATGAGCTCTGCGGCATTCAACTGAAGCAACACAAAATAGACATTTACAACAGCTCCTGCTTAGGAAGAATAGATCCAAGTCACAATCCTTTCATGGAGAAGTGCTTAGTTTAGTAGCTTTTAAAATATTTTTGGAATTTTTGACAAAAGATTTATGTACTAACTTTCGAAGTGGTGTGGCTAAACACTCCAGCTTTCAAAAGTTGTTGACCTCAGGGTCAAAGATGGCTCCTGTTACCTTGCTGTTGCACTAAAATCTCTCGTTCCTCGCTCCCTCCCCTAGGCCAGTTGTTCAGTACATGCCGAGAGGTCCAGATGAGACAGGGTGTGAGGATAGATGGGGAATACTATCTCAAAGTCAAATCCCGGATCCTACAGGTGTGTCTGTTCTGTCAGAATTACTCGTGCACACATCATGATTCAAGCAGCAGCAATCCCATGGGATCTCATCCTTTGCCTCAATGTGTTTGCTCTCAGATTTACTGCGCTGAGATGCAGACTGATTTCCCCAAGGAGTATGTGACCTTGCGAAGTGGTCAAACTGATAACTACTCTGAGGTGTATGGCCACAGGTGTGTATGATGTGGCAATGACTCACTGTATGATTATGTAATGTGTAAATTATGGTTATTGTGCTGTTTGTAGGAGAGGTTGGATTCCTGTATTTCTTTAAATCCACAGGTTGCTGAACCCATTTGAATGCCCTTATAATGGCAGCCGAAAACAGGACTGTGAGTGTAGGAACGACTACTCAGCAGCAGGATACACACTCTTCCACAAAGTTCGTCTGGACCTAAACTCCCTAAGGATAATGAGTGAGTAATTACTCCATGATTGCCTTACGCTGTGTACTGTAATGAGACCACACATCAGTGTTTTTTTAACCCTCACACGCTTTGCTCCAGAGTGTTAATGCCACATCCAAAACCCTGTCCAAATGAAGTAACCCTTACCCCATTCTTTCTCCTCTGAAATCAAAATAATGAGATTTCAGCACTCTGTGATCACTAGGCGAGGACTTGAAGCCATGCCCGTCAGCACCTATCCATCCTTTTGCATCAATAATAAAACATGTCCTCTCGCTTGCGTGCAAGCAATCATACAATTACAATGTGCACACATGCACAACTTCAGGCCATATTCCTCTGCTCATTATTCCACTCAGCTCCACCTGCCCTATTGTGTCCAAATATGCTTTTGATTAAAGAATGTAGATTACTGTGCTGTTTTTTTTTTTCCTTTTGTCTCTGTGTGTGTTACGGCATGTTTTATTATATTCTCAGGGCCAAAAAACTGAGAGCCAATTATACTTTGGGGATCAGTCAGCTTTATGGGGACCGAAATGCAGGACCATACAAGTTTAAATTGCTGTTTGATTGATAGACCTTTGGTATTAGGTTAGAGTTAGAATTAGGTTAGGATGAGGATAAAGGTAATGGTTAGGATTTGGCATTCAGTTTTTAATTTGCTATAGCATTAGCGAGGGAATGTATTATGTCCATGATTGGTCCCCATAAAGATAGGTACACAAAGCTGTTTCTGTATGAATGTGCATGCTGAGAAGCTGGATTAGTACCTACACCATCATCCTCCCATCTCCTTCATCTCATCTGGGTCTTTACAGCACATGTTCCCACACTCCCTCTGCACAGCACTCATTTAGCTTTCAGGTAGCTTAAAGAGAGCCAAGGAGAAATAATGAGTTCAAGATGAGGGGCAGAATATGAAGAGGTGCTAATGTGGTATGCCTTTTGCATATTGTAAACTTTATCTTGATACAGTCAAACAGTATTTGGGTTTCAGTATATAACAGAGGGATCTCAGTAAACAATTAGAAAATCTAACATAAGCGTTTTCACAGGTAAATGCTTTTTGAAGTAGGTTTTTGCAAATACTGTTACTGGTTTTAGATTTCAACTCCAAATTCACTATAGGAGAAAAATGTCTTGAAAAATATCTTCTTGCAAAGTGACAAAAAAATATAGTTGTTGATACTCTGCAGCCATCTATCTGGTTACTTACCTTTGTGCAGACGTTTTCAGTCTATTTTTTCTTCTGCTTGATGTCACTGTCACTCTAAATCCAGTCTTTGTTATCTGTTTACCAGTCACAGACCTGCGTTTTTCCCAGACTCCTCTTGGTCAGCCTGTGCCCTTTGCTACAGCCGGAGATTGTTATAGTGCAGCCAAATGTCCACAGGTTAGTAAAAAAACTGTGTTGCAGAAATATATTTTATATTTTTGCAAATATGAATATGCATAATTTTATTTGTTCAATAACTTCTGTGAAGTAAATCAATCTGATATGTGTTTTCAGGGCCAGTTCAGCATTAATCTGATTGGCACTGGCCTCAAAGTAGCTCAGGCCACTAAGTGGACATCTCAGGGCAACTATGTTTCAGTCAAAGTCCACAGATCTGAGGTAAAAAGTTTCAAGTGAACTGATATTATGTTTGCCTTTAGTGTGGGTGATGCTGTGTGGATTTCAAGTAATGGATTTCACTGTTCATTTTGCTTGGGTGTATTGCGCCTCATGTTGGAGCTTGGAGTGGTGGAATGAGATTGTAGTCCTGAAATGTCATCAGTGTGATTCACTGAACAGGAGTCCCTTCATGACATTCATGAAGATTTCATTCTCTGCCCTTTGCCCACTTTTTCCTCTCTCATTTGTCTCTGTCTGTAGGATGGAACAAGAATCTACGGCCGCTGTGGGGGTTTCTGTGGGAAGTGCATTCCCCAAGCTCACAACGGCCTACTTCTTCAAGTCCACTGAGGGCATTCAGAGAACAAGCCACCTAAATCTGTCTGGAATAAGATACCTGCAATAAGAGAGAATTGTTGGATCCTGTAGTCATCTGTGAGTGTGGTGGGGAACATTTAACAGTTATTATCCCACAGTAATATTCTTAATTCCCAAATGGCAGCTAAAGCAGACAAGACACTAAATATAGTGCAGTACTACAGAGCCACCATCAGGTCCTTCATCCAAAGTGCTAACTCTTAAGAGGAACCAGCTATATTTGCTTCCCAGCATTTTTGCAGAGGTTGTCATGCACACGTGTGCTTAGGAGCCCAAATTATTTTGCCTGTTGCTTTTATGCATTTTTTTTGCATCGTAACAAGGGATAGAGAACTGAAAACACTGGGAGAGCAAATACATAGATGGGAGGAAAAAAAACTTAACCCTTTAATAATTGCCAGAAAATTCTAATTTTTTGAAAATGGCGTGTTTATTGAACCTTCTGACAAATTTAACAAAAAAAGAAATTAAATATGAATTTGCATAAATGATTTTTAATTTGCATCATATCTGCTACATTTTTTTGTGATTTATTGCTTAAAAATTTATTGTGCAATTTATTTAGATTTTTGGGTGAAAAAAACACACTGCTGATGTAGAAGTCTCAAAAACTCATAAAAACTAATGTATCAAATATGATACACTCGGCATTAAAGGGTTAAAAACACTTATAGAAATCCTATAGGCTCTGATCCAACTGATTTGGCAGTCAGTGAGAGAGTTTAAAAGCCAATATGCTGTCCTGTGTAATAGCCCTTAAGTCCTGCTGTGAAAAAAAAAGTTATATACACAGACATTGGAAGAGTATGTGAGGGATAGTTGTGTTTCTGTTTTATGATGTGACAGATTTAGAAAAAATGGCTACAGGGACTGCCTGTTTTTGATATATATGAGAGTATTATAAATGTTGTTTTTAGCAACAAATGAGAAGGCAAATTGACAAAGTATTTCCATATGGAAAATAAATAGAACAAAAGTAGTTGTAAATGCTCAGGTTTCCTATGTAATGCATGTTCCATACAACTTATAAGACTCATACTGGGATTTACTCATGAGGTGGCCCCTTTTGCATTTTCACATTACACATAATAATGCGAATAAAGTATAAATCAAATAAGCATCTTTTTTTGTATATGAAAAATGAGAAAGGGGCCACTTTCATGAGTAAATTATAGTTTGAGCTATATAGTCTTCAAACACAAACATTTAGTATTGGTGGAATAAGAAATTCTTATATATTTTTTACTCTATCTTTTCCATATGGGTTTGTTTGGGGTTCAAGACTCTGAAAAGCATCAGCATCAGCAGCTAAGTACTGATATCCTTCCAGACCTGCCTCATGTCAGAGGTCAAACTTTAGGAGAACATCAGCAGCCTTTAGAACAACTACAGATATTTTTTTTTATTGTTGTGTACTTTGTGAGTCTGTCTGCTGTCATCTGTTGTCAGGTATTTAACAAAACTACTGAAACCCACATAGACAGTCCACTGATTGACACTGATATACGACTGTCTGAATAAACACTAGTGCTGTGAGGAAATAGCTGAACTATTTCCATATTTCCTAGTGTTGAAGTACAATTTAAAAGTTTTCTGTTTTGTCTGTGTGTGTGTGTGCGTGTGTGTGTGTGTTTTATAGTTAGATTGTTATAGGTGTTTTTCTTTGTCACACACAAGTTCTCATCTGTTACACTTTGACACAGTATCAGGTGTGTGTATGTGTGCGTGTCTCACCTCACACACTCTGTTGGGCCTACTGTAGGTGCCTGCAAACCCTACCTCTCATAGACATCCATACTCTGTTGAGATATGTGTTGTAATATATTTATGTTTGATCATATTTATTCTGTATTGACTTGTAGATATGTTCTGTATGATGGTACAATGACTACTACCAATGGAGAAGCCATTGTCTGATATGTTTTGTCCGTTTTCTGCTAAAATAGGTATTAGCCTAATATTTGTAGCATGTAACCACTAACCTTGAATGAGGATCTTTTAAAAGGTGCTTTTGAACTACTGGAATTACCTCTAATCTTGTGAAGGAAAATACTGGCTTTGGGAATAACACTCAATAGGACAGAGATTAAACTCTTTCTAAATGACTCTCTAAAGCAGTTGTAGGATCTGCCTGTAGAGCCTGTCTTGGTCCTTTTATCAACAGAGCTGATGTTTTAGTTGCAAGATTTCCAGATAAAACAGATCAGCAACTGCATGAGGGAATCCCCCGTTGAGCAATGCTTACTGTAACCCATCATATATGGCTTTTACCATGACCACTACTACAACTATCAACCAACTGAACATGCAGATATGCTAATGTTAAGCTTTAACCAAAGTTAGGAGGTAGATGCAGATTTTTTTTTCTTCTCAGACAATGCAGCTTCTTTTGATTTAAAGAATGGCTGAAAATAATAAAAGTCAGTGAGCAGCTAGAAAACCTTTGGCTGTCATTCATTTTATGATGGTCAATTGTGCTATGAGGTCTGTATCAGAAATTTAAAGAATACTTGATGCACTGTGTGCTATCAGTTTTGTAGAAATGTAATCCTGTTTGTTTTTTGTAATAACCATTAAGATTTATAACTTATGATATATGTGTATTTGTAATATTCATACTTGAATTGCAAACAGTGTGCTAAATATTGAATGGGCATTGGTACTGAGTAGAGAAACAGTGTGCTTATTTGCCATGCTTTATCCAAAGATGTTTTAAGAATCCTACGTACCTACAGTATGTATGCAGCCTGTATAAAAGAAATGAATGATTCTGGTGCTATACTAATCATATTATTACTGTTATGTCTTGCTACTATACTAATGTTAAAGAATAAGTAAGAATAAAACGTGCTTTTCAGCAGACTCGTTGATAAACAAAGTGATGGTGTGCTTGTTCATTTTAACCGTTTTCAATACTGATACTTTCCTTTTTCCTATTTTTATACATTAGAAACCACCTCCAATTATGTTAGGACACATGAAATTAAATTGTAAGGAATGTCAGATTCAAGTATTTCACAACAAGGTTCAAATACAGGTTTAAAAATATTAATTTTCAAAAGTATAAAATACCAAAATACAGTTCCACCCCCCACATCTCATAAGCAAGTATGAAAATGGTTTGCGTTGTCAACATTATTAATCTCCAGAATAAGCACCAAAATTTATATCATTAATCCTTCAAAAAGGTCAAGTTATTGTCCTGTTTTCTAATATAACCATCTCCACATACAGTTCCAAACTGAAAATCTAGTGTCAAACACCACATATATTCTGTACACAGTAAAAGAATTTATATATTAAATATTATATGGATGTAATAGCTGACTTAAAACTCAAGTTTTTATAACTACGGCAGTTTCTGTCTGCCACAGAGCCAGTTGGTTTCTAGAGAAGGGCAGCAGGTCAGCTCTGGCTGGGTGTTTTGCTCATCACATTGTGGGTCCATGTGGATTCACTTAGTGATGCAGGCTGCTTTTCCACAACATGACTTCCAAGAGTTCAGTTCCACTTAAGAGACATATAAACAGAGCAAATACCTTTAAAACCATTTCTCACTAATGCATATATATTCTTCAGATCTAGAAACAGCTAAAGCTGTCAACTACAAAATGAATCATCAAAGTGTTATGTCAAAATTGAAGAATGAGGTAAGTTCCCACAAAGAAGTGGAAAGTAACCTTTTCAGGTAATTATGTCACTGGATTCCCTTGGTAATAAAGGTGCAGGTACTTCAGGAAAAAGCAGCGTGTTTGTATATAAGCCACTTTTCTAGGGCTCATTGCACTGAGATAGCTTTGTACATTAAATGAAAACAGATACTGCAGTGAATCAAGAGCTGCTTTGATTTCTTGCCAGAAGCCTGCCTTGGTTCCTAAAATCTAATCTAAGGATTTGGAATAGTCCTGAAGCACAACAACAACTCTCTTCAAGAGCACTTTTTCCAGTGAAATCAAGCTGTGATGAGGTCTTTCCAGGCTCCCCAGGCTATGGACAAGTTAGGAAGCAACTTCTCTGCCCTGAATGTTTTGAGCATAAACCAGATATCACTAATGACTGAACTGAAAAACACAAACCTGCACAGAGAATCCTCATAAAAAACCACTAATGATTGATTGATGATAGAGCACGGTCTGCTTTGAAGTAACACACACATTCTGCTACAATCTGCAGCTGCAACCTGCAAATATAAAATATTTGGTCATTCTAATATTTATATACAATAACTGGCCACTTCATTAGTTACACCTGTTCAACTGCTCGTTAATGAAATATGTAAGCAGTGTTGTAACAGCAAAGTAACGCATTACTGTAATCACATTACAGTTACAATTAACACGCTTTTTTTCTTCCTGCGCACTGCCGCGACAATCAGCTGATTTCAGTTCGTGTGCGGTACAAGCGATACAGCTTTTCAGGAGCGGGGATATGGACATTACTTTTATTTTTATTGCACAAAAGGACAAGGACGTGAATGTAAAGTGCAGAAACAACTGCATTATGCTGCTAACAGAACTTCGGCTCTTTTCAACCGTCTGCACAGGCAGCATGCCGACGCTAAGCAAGCCAAGAACCCAGAGTGATGATAAAGCTGAGTGAGCACAGCAGCCAGACCCTGAACTTCAACAGGTAACAAAGGCAGTGATGAGCTGTTTCTACATGAGAAAGAGAGAAATCCAGTGAGCAGCAGAGCTCTGGGTGAAAATGCCTTGTTGATGCTTTGCCATTGTTGAGAGGACAATGGCAAAACTGCTTTGAGCTGATATGAAGGCAACAGTAACTCAAATAACCACTTGTTACAACCAAGGTAGAGCATCTGTGAACACACAACACCTAGATCCTTGAAGCAGATGGGCTACAGCAGCAGAAGACCACATCGGGTGCCACCCCTGACAGCTAAGAACAGGAAACTGAGGTTATAATTCAAAACGACTCACCAAAATTGGACAACACAAGGCTGGAAAAATCTTGCCTGGTCTGATGAGTCTCGATTTCTGCTGCAACATTCAGATTTAGGGTCAGAATTTTGATGGAAGCATGGATCCAGCCTGCCTTGTTCAGAGTCATGGTGGTTGTGTAATGGTGTGCGGGATACCAACTAAGAATTGTTCAAATACCACAGTCTACCCAAGTGTTGTTGCTGACATGTCCATCTCTTTATGACAACAGTGTACCCATCTTCTGATGGTGCCATGTCACAAAGCTCAAATCATCTCAAATTGGTTGAACATGACAGTAAGTTCACTGTTCACAAATGGCTCCCACAATCACCAGATCTCAGTCCAATAGAGCGCCACTGGGTTGTGGTGGAGCTAGATGCAACTATCATGGGTGTCCACCCAATAAACCTACACCAACTGCATGATGCTATCATGTCAATATGGACCAAAATCTTAGAGGAATGTTTCCAGCACATTGTTAAATCTATGCTACAAAGAAAAAAGGCAGTTCTGAAGGCCAAAAGAGCTTCAACCCATTACTAGGAAGGTGTAACTTAATGAAGTGGTTGGTGAGTGTATGAAACATAAAAACATTTACTAATCGAGGCAAAGAAAAAACTCTAAGCTCACATTGAAATTAACAGTGGAAGAGCTACTGCATATCTGCCACTAAAGTACAATTAAAATAGGATATCTTAGTACCCTTCATAACACACTTAAATTACGTTTCAGTTATGATAAATACACTGAAAGCTAAGTAGAGATCATTTACTGGCCAAAGGAAAATGCATTTCCCAAACTGAGCAAATAGTGACCCCTACTGTCTAAAACATAGAGCTACACAAGTCTTGAATAAATGCATCCATGATTATGAGGACTATGAATAATGGATGATTTTGATATTTGATTGAATGTTTATGTCAATTTTTTAATGCAGGGTTTTAGGATTAGAATCTAAAGTAAGTCAGGTTTAACTTACTCTTTAGCATAAAATAGGCCCTACTACATTGCACAACATTTTTGCTGTATACACTACCACAAAAGAAAGGTTTATGAATATACTACAAAGTGCTTGAAAGAATCAATAAAAATAGTGCAAAAACTCTTTCCTATTATTACTATTGTTACTTTATGTGTACTGTAGGTTTTGCTTACATGTTTACAATGCTTAGGAGTTTAGGTTTCATCCATTAAGACTTATCATTGCAGGAAAACACAGGTGTTACTGACAACATCAGTGATTTTATTATTTACATTTTTGCTTGTCCTGCTGCAGCATTTCAGTGGTCTTCTGAAAAACGGTGAACACAGGTTTCCTTATCAGTAATACGATGATCTCCATGAAGAAAAAGGAGCTTTGGATATAAATATATGGCAAATATTAAAAGATTGACAGTTGGTTGAAAATGCATTATTAAAGTGCCTTGATGGTAAATATTATTGCAGCTCATCATATTTATTGTAATTTTAAACTGTATTATTAACACTTTCAACTGATCTGGACTGTAAAGCTTATAGAGCACCTTTATTGCTGACCAGTAGATGGAGGTAAAGCATTAGAGAAACCACTGGCTTCACTATGGCTTACCCATGAAAGGCTAACTGTGAGCAAAGAGACAAAAACACAGACTGTCAAGTGTCCCATGAAGAATTCCCAGTGTATTCTAGACATACAGTGGTGTACAGTGTGTCATATAAGTGAGCTATTTGTGAGGTCTTGTTTTTGAATATGCAAACTCTTCATTGCATGATCTTATTTTTATTGTGTGAGGTTTCAGATGTTCATGTACTTCAGCGTTTGTTTTTTTTTCTTGCTTTTTTTAAAAAATCTGGTCAAATGTACATATGCACTTACATACTGGATAAAGAGTAGTGAGCACAAACATCCAGTCTCCCAGCCTAGCAGTTGTCAAAAAGATTTTCCCAGTACGAGTTTGTTTAAGCAAGCCCAAATCCCATAAACCTCAAACATAACCCCCTTCCACTCCTCAGACACATCCTATACTGGAACAGTTGGCCTTGAACAATATCAGTTTCATCTTTTGATGCACCATATCTGTGTTAAAATCTATCAAAACCATGCACAATTTAGAAGTTATCTACACTGCCAACTGGGCAATCAGTTGTTCAGGGGTGGAAGCTGTTGGCACTTTGCCTTCTGGGCATTATAGACACTACTGTCAGGCTGTCTGTCAGCTCTTTTTAAAGGGATTGTGCCAGCTTTGACTTTAACGGGTTGAGACTGAATGAGGTCATTTTTAGATATTTTGTTACATGTCTAGAGTGTCCACTTTGTAACAGCTGCATGCGATGTGTGGGGGATTGCAGCCTTGGTCCAAAACTGACCACCTATTCACTACATGCAGCCGGGTGGTATGCTGTCAGAAACGGGCATAGTCCAACTGGGGGGGATATCGAGGGGGCGAGTAGTTAGTGTTGGACCCCTGGGGTCTGCAAGTATGTGCCAATAGCCTATGCACACATGTGGTGTGGTGAAAAATGGACTTGCATTGTTTGATCCATGAATGTGAGACTCCAGCGTGACTCACACATTAAGGCTAGCAGTGAACAGAACACACTCCCTGAAGGATTTCCACTTTGGATTGGGGATCTTCATTGCATACAATACAGCAAGGTATTCTTTGACAACTATTATTTTGTAGCCCATATTGTTTTTTTTAGAGCATTACATTTATTCCAAAAAAGAAGCTCAAAGTTCTCACAGTGAAGGAATCATAAAAACCTGCTGAAAGTCATTTAATAAATGTACACATTATGGCCAGTGGTAGTGTTTTTGTTGTAGAAAATACTTTCCCGTTGTAAAACTTAGGCTGTTAAGAAGCCTGGAAAATGTTGCCCCATGTCAGCATACTTAGAATGACTGAGGCAAAGGCCAGACACGGCTATAGCTGTGAGCTGTGGGCAGCCTTTTGTACATGAAACTAGACTCACGATAAGAGGAGGGGGAGAAAGCTAATTATTTTTAACAGCTTAACACTCCAATCAATCTGGAGATTTTTACACACTGTTGTGGCTCATGTCACCAGGGAGTATTAAACCTCTTAACAGTCTTCTTTGTTTTTGCATTTCACAAGAGCCCAGTGGGAACTGCATATACAGTACAACCCACACATACCCTGTCATGTGATGACACAGACAGCACACAATGCAAGCAGTTGAAACTCTTTCAGATTATCGTGGCTTTACCATCTTGGGGTTTAATGCTATATGTGGGGAAAAAAGGTGACATTCTGTGTGTGTTCAGTGGAAATGTTTGCAAAGGTAATGAGAAAAGATGTTCATAGTCATGAGGGAATTCCTTTCCAGGTAGCTCAGAATAGATGAGGCCCTTTTTTCCAAACCCAGCTGTTTTCCTGCTATAGAAGACCAGCTCTTCTTTTACGCATCAAACCAACTTAAACTTTAACTTAAAGGAAACAAAACAGTGAAAAGGCTTTTTGTTGTAGAGTGATCACCTCTTTAAAAAAAAAAAAAGTCAAAATGTATTCAATACATAGACTAATACAGGAGCCCTAATGTTTTGTTTTTGGTCTTATAGAACCCAGGTTCAATTCAACAGCTTAAGATTGTTTAATTGCCTTTATACTTAATACAATAATTTTTAAATAATTATAAAGTAAAAGTCTTGAGTCACCCTTCATTTCTTTATATTTTGCTAGGAAAATGGTGAAAAGGTGCAGACATACATGGAAATACAGTATATAAGACAAAAACAGAATTTGTACAATGCTAATGAGATTGAAAGTCAATATTTAGTATGGTCACCTTTATTGTTCAACACAGCCTGAACTCTCTTAGGCAGCTTTCTTGTAAATTCTTTAAGTAGTCTTCAGGAATAGTTCTCCAGGCTTCTTGAAGGACATTCAAAGCTCTTGTTTGGATGTTGGCTGCCTTTTATTTCATTCTCTGTCGACATGATCCCACACTGCTTCAGTAATGTTGAGGTCCTTGTGTGTTTTTCTATCGAGGGATGTTTTTCACTGCACTGGGAGTGTGTTTGGGATCATTGTTGTACTGAAAATTAAAGCCACTGGCAATCAGATGATTCTCAGATGGTATTGCATGACGGATCAAAATCTGCTGGTACTTTTCTGGATTCATAATTCCATCAACTTTGACAATCTCCCCAACACCACTGACTGAATGCTTCTCCAAACCATGATAAGAGTCTCCAGTGTGTTTTACAGATGGCTGTAGACACACACCGTCTCCTGATCTCCTCAGTGTATACTGATGACAATTTGAACCAAAAATGTTAAATTTGGATCTATCACTCTATAAGACCTGTTGCCACTGATTTTCAGTCCAGTTCTTGTGTCATTTGGCATACCTCAGCCTTTTCCCCCTGTTTCCCTTTCTTAAGAATGGCTTCTTGACAGCCCTTCCACTGAGATCATTTCTGATGAGGCTTTGACAAACAGTAGATGATAAACTGAAAGGTGCATCTTTTAGGTCCTATGTCAGGGTTTTGCTGGATTTCCTATTTCTTAAGGACATGAGTTTCAGATGTTGTTCATCTGCTGTAGATGGTTTTTTAGGCCTGCCACTTCTTCTAAACACTGCACACCATGCTGAGATATGCCAAGTTTTTGACTAATAGCTCATTGGGAATCACCTTGTTTGTGCAAAAATACTATTTTATATCTGTCAAACTGTGTTATCTTTGGCATTTTTCATAAAATTAACTAAAGAAATTAAAAGTGTTTTCTAACAGGCTGCTAATAACAAAGTGCCTAAACATGCAATTTAAAATTGGTTCATTGCTAAGTTATCTTTTATGTGTAGACACAACACTGAGTTAGGTGCCTTTATTATGCTTGAATGATTCATAGGTCAGTGTTAAGTGGCTTAAACAAACAAAAAAAAAACATTCCCCTGAAAATCAGGTGCAAGGACTGGACTAAAAATGAGTTTAAAAGCAGCCAGTGTCCAAAGAAAAACTGAAAGACCACATTAAAAAAAGAAGAAAGTCTGGCTCTTTAGAAGGAAAATAATGTATAAAGAAATGAGGGGTAACTCAAGACTTTTGCACAGTATGTTTCATAAATATGCCTGGAGAAAAAAAGAATTATGACATATATATATATATATATATATATACACTACCAGTCAAAAGTTTGGACACACCTTCCCATTCAATGTTTTTCCTTTATTGTCATGACTATTTACATTGTAGATTCTCACTGAAGGCA
>VUQS01006650.1:6998-23004 GCA_015108495.1 Heterochromis multidens
TTACCCTAAAATCCCGCTGTCTCTGTATGAAATTTACTAATATAGTATTTTGGTAGATCTAGTAGAGTTACCTGTCTCTGACCCGCTGACATACGTCCTTCGGACGTCCCATACATCATCGCACCGCGCTTCCAAAACATTCTTACATCCACTGTCCTCTCCATTTGAACCGTCCAAATCGCCACTTTCCTGCGGCCTCAGGTTGAGAATGTTGTCAATTGTGAAGGTCAAACAAGTGCTCCGACTGGGGGCATCCTCTTTGCTCATATTCCCCGGCATTTCATTTGCTCCTCAGAGATTCCCGAAACACCGACGTCTCCGGACGCTCCGAGCACCATTGCTCCTCGGCTGCCACTAGAGCACAGAGGAGCCGGTGCGCAGTAAATCAACGACCCGGAAGACTGCGGTTTAGCAGCTTTTGATTGGTGAGGTTGAGGGGGCAGATGAGGGCGGGATGCAGATTTACGTCTGGCTGCCATATTGGAGGTTTGAGTGCTTTCTTTCTAACCAGATTCATGCATACTTTCTCAGAAAGTATGCAAAAACCTTGAGTTTGGAGAGTTTGGAAACTTTGGAGTTGTTTTCTTTTTTTTTAGTTGCTAAATACTTCGTTATGTGGATATTTAAGGAACTTTAACTTGTCAATTTGACAGCTTTTAACTACTGGGAGCATGAGAATTATGTAACCCGACAATGGGTTAAAGGGGCACATAACATTGTTTCACCTCCTCCATAGCCAAGTCTAACACAATAAGCTGTTCTAATCTAGCCTTCAAGTTTGTGCATATCTCAACTGCTAGTTCTTTTTTTTTTTTCCAAAATGGTATTCACACCATTAAACCCATATACCACCTAAATTCCTTTGCAAATAAGGATGCCAAATAAACAACTGATAAAGAAAACCAGGAAAGAAACCACAAAATAATTTGTGCATAAAATTTTATTCACATGTAAACATATAAGTGTACAAAACTCTGTATTAAAATCGTCTTAAATTAAAAAAAAATATGTGTCAATCAGTGTTGCTAATAACCTACCCCTGTTCAGAGCTATCAAAAGTCACAAAGTCACAAACACCAAACCGACTTTTTTCATAAATGAGCTACATTTTAGTAATCACAGGTTGTCTGTTCAAATATGGGCAAATAAGATTTAGAGCTTGTGAAATTTTTTGAAAACTTCAGAAAGAATTCAAAAACCTAAAGCCACATGAGGAATCGAGTGTGATGGGAAAAATTAGCAGTGCAAAGAAAAACATCTTCTGAGAGTTCCTGAATACAATTTGAAACCATAGAGTGTAGAAAAACATTTTTAAAATAAAAAACCTTGTGGCCCTGATTTTGTCCTCAAAGTATTTTAAAATGTGTAACCTGACTGTTCATAGTAATTTGGTTTTTCATTCCACATTTTTCTTCCTCATTTACAATTTAATGATTTCCCGCAAAGTTTTTTTTCTTTGTTTTAATTTCTCCATATTGCTTTACAAGCTGTAAACATATTGACCCTTATTTGACTCTACGTATGTGGATCATCTACATTTTAAGTGAAAGAAATCATCACAAAATAGAGTTTTACATGGAAACTATGTGACCTTGCGTGAACACTGAGGACAAGATGATGGGGAGCTTAAGGTACCAAACATATCCATCATAATTTCACTAAATCTTAAAAATGACCTTTGCTTACAATAAATTGATAAAGATTGTTCTAATGATAAGGAGTTGTATTGCTAAAAGTAGCCACAGCCACCGTGATCTAAATTTGCCTGTTTTTGTTCAAATTACTTCCAGAAAACATCCAAAAGAAACATTTCAACACAGGATGAATATCCCCAATACATTGCAAGGACTGAATTTTTCTAATATGAACATTTTGCAGCATCATTATTTGATTATTGTGAGTCACAGGTGTACCGGGTCTCTTCCACTCTTAAAGTCACACCAGCCCGGTCATCTGTGGCATTATGAATGACACCGGATGGGTGAAGTGGCCAGTCAGTGGATAGTTAATAGAGTTAGAGAAGCCAACCACTGGAGATGACACGTGGGGCAGGTTTGTCAGTGTCAATGGTGTAGTGACGTTCTCGCGATACAGCACGGGAACTCTAACCACCCTCTGGGCAGCATATGGTGCAGTGGCGCTGCTGGCTTCCATGTCTGCTGTGATCTGCCGCTTCCACTTGTTCCTCCGGTTTTGGAACCAGATCTTTACCTGGGTCTCAGTGAGCTGCAACGATGCAGCCAGCCCAGCTCGCTCCGAGCTGCTCAAGTAGCGCTTCAGGTCGAAGGTGGACTCCAACTGGAACACCTGATTTCGGCTGAATACAGTGCGTGTCTTCTTCTTTCGCACCACTTTGATGTCACCTGAGACCAAGAAGAAGCAGAGTTTTCATTAAAGGTTTCTTAACACACACCCTAACAGTGAAAATTAGTTTCTAGTGTTACATTTATATGGCATCTAGCTGTTAATGAATTACATTTAATTTGCTAAGGAGTCTCAAGGTGAATGACTGCAATGACTCTGTACTGCTACACAATGCAATATGTTTCATCAGTGAACTATGCAGTGATGGATATTAAACAATTTTGGAAAATGTAGGCAAATCTAAATGTTCATATAGCATTTAGGTGTAATGTTTTAGTAATACTGTCATTGTAACCTGTAACATAATGTTTCCGTTCAGTTACCAAATGTGTGGCCATTTGCTTTTATATAAGGTAGTATTACAACACACAAAAAAAAACCATATTGCCCACTTCTTCCTGTAACAGCAGGGATAGCAGTGCATGGCCCCCAGACCCAAGAACTGCTAACTACACCCCTGCTCCTTAATGTAAACCTTTGATAACTTGGGACACTGCTGCTGTCAATACCCCTTATCAGAAAGAAACTGCACTTAACCAAGATGCTCTGCAAATGTTGCTTTTTTTAAGGAAGAAAAAAAAGTTCTGCTTGAGTGAGTCCCTAATAGAAAGGCGCATGCGTGTAACAAATCCTGGTTGTGCGTCTGGCAGAGCACTAGACAGATTTTTTTTTTTTTTTTTTTTTTAAATCACTTAGATGTACTTTGAGCTTACCTGTGTCACAGCTGTCCCCCAAAGAGAGGCAAGAGGAGCGTGTGTCTTCCTCTTCCCTCTCATCTGTCAAACCGTCGCCCCCATTGTCGGCCGGTTTATCTTTCTCCTCCGCCTGTCCCGTTAAAGTTGGAGAATCCCGTTCGCTGGTTAGCACAGGGTGTGTGCGTTTATGCGAGTAGCTGGTCTTGTAAAGAGGACCTGCGAAGGATATCGTGAAAAGGAAAAAAACTCACTTCAAATCATCCTACACACTGTCAGATTTTTGCACAGCGGGGAATTACCCACATTCATGCTGTCTGTCCTTTCCAAGATTATAAATACGCATCAGCTCTTCGCTGCTGGTCTATTTAAGGAACAAGAGGGAGATTGTTGTGAGATTGTTGTGTGGATGCCAAATACTGTTGGCTTCTACAAGGCTGTTAATCGGAGAGTTGGGATGTTTTACGCACGGAGGTAGGGACAGTAAAACGTATTACCATGACCACGTATGACCATGTGTCATATCCACTTTTGGCCCTTTGAGACACCAAAGATGCATAAATCATAAACGTTAGAGGTAGGGTTAGATGTGATGTTATCGTTTATTAATAATAAGATGAGTTTTTGTATTTAACCCAAATCATCTAACTTACAAACAAGCCACAAGTCGGCGAAACGAAAACGATAATTTGTTATTTTCAGTAACCTTTTCGATGGGAAAGGGAACAAAAATGACGGTCAGAAACAAACTCACTTCTTGAGCTGCCATTCGCTGTGTTTGGAAATGTTCCGCTCCAGTCCAATCCGTCATTGCCGTTCAGACGTCTCGTTTCCAGACCCGGACCCATCACCGGGTCTTGACCATTAACTTTGAATCTCGGGGTCTCCACTCGCTCCTCGGCTGAAGAACGTCTTCCTGTAGTTCCTAGCAAATTCTCGATGTAAAAAGACGACCCTCTCGATGGAGGACCGAATTTTAGTCTTGGAGCTTTATCATCCAGCATGGTGACTTTTTGAGTCCTTCCTCCGGCCCGTTATAAACCCCTTTTAAAATCCCCAGCGGTAAATTTTATAAAGTCATTCCCGGGAACGCGTCTTATCTCGAGCCAGGAGTGTCTTCTGCGCGTAGACCATCCCGACGCAGTCCATGTGAGGACAGCCTGCTGCAGTTATGAGGCATCCACAAAGCAAATTCGTTTCGGGTTTGAGCTGAGGGCAGAAGGCGAAGAGGAATTACTCCAGGAAATACCCGGACACGGTCTCGTTGTTTAGAGGCTGTCGTGTAGGCTGTGCGATAGTCTGCCTTAAGGGACCGCAGAGATGCTGTATTTAGGTCAATTAGGGAGCAAACCAAGGCAGAGATACGGTGTTGTCCTCAGGGCTGGAGATGGAGAAAGCTTCATGAGGAATGACACAGTACACAGTACCGCCTATTGGTTACTTTTGTCCATGCACGCTTTATAGTTACTATTCACAAAAGAACTCTGTTACTCCCAGTTTCACTTCCTTGTCCATAACGACAAAACAAAGCAAACATTTCCGACAAAAATGCTATTTTTATATTTTATTTTATCGTTTACTCACATCTAGTTATTTGGCTTTAGAGAAAACAAAGATAATAAACATAAACAAAGCGTAGGAAAACATTTCCTCCTCTTCCTTCTTCTTAAAATAGCAAAAGACCCGAGAATGAGCATAATGTATAATATATTTTGAAGGCGGAGTATTAATAAAGAATGAGACTCATTATTAATATTAAAATTGTGTACTAATCATGTTGAAATGCTAATACAAAACAGATGCTGCTAATGTGGCCTTTATGTCAGATAAACAACGTGCTTAACTGGAGAAAACACTTTGTTTACAGTCCTAAAAAGTTGAATCTGTTCATCTGGACGTAGCATCTGTTCATCGCTACGTCCAGATGAACAGATTCAACTTTTTAGGATTCTTTTACCTGGATTATTGAGCATGCATCAAGAGACTTTGTTTACAGGAATATACTTTTAACATACTGTGACAATAGCGGAGTCTCTAGTCAAGTGAAAAGTTAAGTTTGTTTTAAATGAGTTTACTGGCTTAAATCAGTTCTCAGTAGGTTTTTGGGTCATTTTGGGTCATTTTTAAAATAAAAAAAAAAAAGAGAGACTTTTTTGAAGACATAAAAATATTAGTTTCTGTCTGAGATTTATTTTTCACATACACAAGACAATTTTACTCCCATTTGCTCATTTAAAACTCCAGTATCAATGGATACAAAAATGTCTTTAATTTTAAAAAATGTACCTACTGGACACAGGAAGGAGCCTTCTTCTTTGAAAAGTCAGTTTTTGTGTTCTAACATCAGTAGTGAGATGCATAGCCTAATGAACTATACCTGGCAAGTTAACAAGTTGTGATGTCAAAAAGTTTTACAGCTCCATCTTTTACTCTCAACTGAGGATTAAGGTAAGCACAGGGAAACATCCAGCCTTCAACAGATGGGATGTGAAATCAGCATTTCGATGTCAAACTCAAAAGTAAAGTAACAATTAAAAAAAACATATTTTTGAGCAGGGGAGACCTTTAAAGTTTTATCAAAGATATTGTTCTTTGAAAGCAACAAAAACTGTATTTCACAATGCAATTTAATTTGAGGTATAACTTGCATTTTTATTTGTTTACACCTATTTCCTGTTCGCCCATAAAGCGATCACAGGAGCTCTCTTTTGGAAATGGAAACAGGCTTTCCCTCCTCTAGCAGGTCTAAGTCATCATAGGTGACCAGCTTAACCCTACTCTAACCCTATATTTTGGAAAAAGGCAAAACTGACTCTTTTTGGGGGGAGAAAATAATTATTCTTAGATGTTTGTCTACTAGAACGATTATTTCTTTGTTCCCTGATTTCTAGGATTTGAGAGAACAATTTAATAAAAACAAAAATTACATATTCTGATTGCCTTAGGTTAGAGTCTGGGTTTGGTTTGGGTCATTACCGATGACGACTTAGACCGGTGGGCAATTAACTTTCCCAAGGGGTTAAATGAGAAACCGGGACTGTTGTGGAGGGCTGCACCAATAAGTTTATAAAGAGATCAAATTAGTATTGAGCAGAATTGAGTTTAGCTTATTAGTGTGGCCCTCCACAACAGTCCCTGTTTCTCCTCTGTCCCCTTGGGAAAATTAATTGCCCACCACTGCCTCAGAAGGTTAAAAGTCAGATCAGTGAGTAGCTTATATAGCAAGCTCAGTAACAGGGAAGCTTCACAAAGGGCAAAATTTATTTCTCACCTTCAAACTAATTGACAGGATGAGGCAGAGGTATTTCACCACTGTTAAGAAATCTTCACAAATCCCACGAACATTCAATTATCCAAGGAGAAATAATGTATCTCAATAATGTATTGAGAGAGCCCCTGCTTCACCTTGGATGCCCATTCATGGACTGACAGTGTGTTATAGCTTAAAATTAGTTAATTAATGCTGAATGTGGAAAATATTTAGTCAGCTATGAAACTGTGAACAGTGGAGTCAAACACAGCCGTGTTTGGAGTTGTAATAGGATTTAAACACTGTGAAAAGCTTACTTTCATCTGTAAGTAGCCTTAAACTAATGCTCAGAACATTCCAGGCTGCAGGTTTTTTCAGGCTGCATGTTGATCAACTTTGCCATACCTACCCTTTTTTCTACATATTTTTACATTTGAAAGCACCACACCAGAGTACAGCAGATATTCAGAAACAAAAAGAAAGAATGTGAACACAGAAATGTAAATAGATCTTTACACCTCTGACCAGCTTTTAGAGAAGAGAAGCAGAGAACAACAAAAAGTTGTGCAACACCTCCACAGACATTTTTAAATGTCTTCATAATGCAGCCTGCCACTTATGGTGTAATTTCCCAGTATTTCCCATGTAAGTCTTCTGAATTTAGTGTGCAATTTTCAGTACCTAAAATACTTACTGGTTCTTGCTGACACAAATTTAAGTATTTTTAATTTAATAAGTAATATAGGGGTGTAGGGGAGGAAAGGACAGACAGTGTTTCCCATTCTTACGCTGTAATTACACAGTTGTAATTAGGGGTGCTGGCTGTATTATAGTGTATCCTAACCTCCCCTTGTTACCTATTATTTGATAATGAGAGGAGGTTAGAACTTATCTAATTTTTACTGTGTAATAGAAGAGTATAGTGGAAAAGCGTACACTCCAGCCACCACCCAAAATGTATTCTGAATGTTCTCATTACATAAAAAACTACTTGTGATATATTTATGTCTCCTTTCTCTAAAAATACCCCATGGGTAACCACTATTTTAAAAAATACTTACAGTTTATTTTTATTCATCTTTCCTTTTAAAACTTGCCAGTTGTTATTTGCTTGGTCTTACCTCCATTTTAGATATCATTAGGAACTGGTAAGTATCTTTAGGTACTTAAAGGTACACCCTAAATTCTGAAAAAGTCCATGGTAAATGTTATGAAATTACATCTTAATTTGCTGAACATATCATGAAGTACTAACTGAATTAACAATTTACAACGTTAAAGATTGATTAAACTCATTCATCATAATGTCTGATATGCATTTAGTGTTCTGTCAGGTGTGATGATGTGCATTTACTGTCAGTGGTTGTAATGGTAAAATTTTAAATCTTATCCAAATCTCACACTTGTGTTCACTGTTTGAAACTGTCCTTAATAAATAAATCTTAGTTTTAACATTAAACATTTCCAACAGTGTGAAAAAATGTACATGCATTCAAGAAATTACTTGATAAAGAGACATATTTTCTTGTTAATGGGAAAGTTTAAAACATCTCCAACGTTTAGGATTTCTATCTCTATAAAGTTCTTGAAAACAAGTATTAGTTGCTTAGGCATTGCAGTATAACACAGCTAACAAATAAAAACATGAAGATGCAATTTATTAATCAGGACTTTGTGGTTTTTTAACATTTCATGTACAGTGACCAAAAGCCCCACAAATTGTCACCGCCTTCTAATTCAAATGTTGCTGAATTTGATTCTGATTGGTGCACAGGAGCATGACATCATGTAGTTCTAAATGAGGTCCAGCCCACTTCAAACAGTGACAAAAACACAAGAAAGGAGAAATGAGCCAGCTTTATGTGTGAAATAGCCAAAACTCTTACAACAGTCACAGAAACTATGGAGCTCATGTAGGACCCTATCACTTCAAGCAAGCTGAAAAATTGCTTTCATGGCCTTTTGAATTGACACGTTGTTTCAACTTGTACATCTGTAAGCAGTTGGTATGTTTTTCATTTCAATATCTTTTTAACTTCACCTATTCAGTATTAATAAAGAACATAGTTCAAATCATTTGAAAAATGAGCAGATTTTTATGTACATTTAGCAGAAACATTATTTTTCTTCTCTTGTCTCCGCCCTTTATGTGCATTAATTAATTTTGTTATTTATTTTTTACATTTTACTTACCTTGCACTTTATGGATGAGTGAATGAGGTTTTATCCCTTGTCTTAATAGTGTGACTTTGCTCTTTATATTAGGCTAATTGGAAAGATGTTGTTTTATTGTGAACTTATAGGTCAGTAGTTCAAAAACACATGTAAGGGCTTGTCAGACAAATTATTCTGCTTTCATCCCATTGTTCTTGACCTCCTTCCTCAGTTATGAAAATATGGAGGGCCCAAGTAATTGTGCTGATGCTTGTATGAGTCTACAGGAGAAGTTGACATATCTGGTTACTTAAATATGGAAAATGATGTGATACTTTGCTTTCTGCTGTTTTCCCCAACAATGATTCAACCAGGTGTTTTTGTGCCAGTTTGAAAAATGACCTCATGTCATTCGGCCAACAGTAACATTAACATAACACTTCCTGTCCTGTCTTGCCCCATTTTGAGGAACAGCACAGAGGTACTTTCAAGATCACTTAATTAGGGATGGCATAAGGTACAGATGATGCAATGAAGAACTCAACCTCTAGATTACATACTGTACGAATAATGATAAAAACTCCTTTTTCTACTTCTGATATAAAGTAACATTTTAAATTCATGCATTCAGGTGAATTAATATTTAATTTAGGATTATTTTATGCATGATTTTCTTCACTCTAGAAATTTATTAGATCATTATTTGCAGTGTAGGAAGACAACTAAAAGAAGTAACACTATAATTTAAAGACACACAATTGCAAGTCCTCAACTAATCATTTTACAAAACAAAACTTTTATCAACAAAATGCACTTGGAGTATCAAAAATACTCAATGCTGAATGGACTCTGTTATGTTAACATAGCCTATATTAAATAATAGTATTAATATTAGAGATATATGAAGAATTGTAATGGTTCAGCTTGTCAGGCTGTAGGTACATTTACATGCTTTCTTATAGCTAATTCTGCCAATATTTTACATGCACATTAAAACTTTTTTACATGAAGTCTTAAAAGTGACAAAAGCTGCCTGATAAATGTAGCCAACTACAGAAAAAAATACAAGCTTAGCATTTATCTGGCGTGAAATGTAAGCACCCAAATCCCCTTAAACTGCACTCAAGGACTGCACTTTGGCAGTTCTGTTTTTCTTTTTTCTTTTTTTTTTTTTTTTACAAATGGTTTATTGCTGTTTGAACAAGTTTTCAATAAAACAATCCTCACTGAGAAAATGTGCAGGATGGGAAATCTAGTCCTCAAGATTGCTTTGATTTCCCAAGCACAGCCCAGTCTAGAAACAAATAATCATAAAGCTTATTCAGATGGGATTCTAATCCTGTATCTTTACTGCTGCATATGTTTGTCTTTCCATATACATAATGGGAATCACTGTATTAATAGTCTGCTGGGGGATCCTCCACATCATTATTTCTGGCACTATAATGGGCCACTGTGTCAATGCAAACTGTTGAGGTCAAAGCCATGGCCCAGAATGCAGGAGTGTATATGAGGTCAGTAAGGTCCAGACATCTTAGGTCGGCCTTAACAGAGCCAGTCAACCAGAAGGCCCCTTTATGCCACATGGAGCGTAGAGTTATTGACGACTCTGTCTGGTCTTTCAGGCTCTCCTGCAGCAATCACTGTCTGCTGTTGATTTATTTCACCTTCAGTTTCTTCATCTTTCTTTTTTAAAGAGCTGAATTTCTACCCATAAGATGAGATTTAAAACATGCTGTTTCTCTGGCAGTTTATGTCAAATGGGTCAGCGTTGGGCCCTGCGTGAAAACAGACTTCCAGGCTCCCGCTGTCACTTATCAGAAATGCTTCTTAATCTGCATTTTATACCTGCTCAGAAACTCCAAAAAGAACACTCCAGATTACAACCATCGAAACTGACACATACTTCTCCTGCTTAATCCCTATTAGCCCTCACCTCACTGCACCCTGAGCCCGATTCATTGGAACAAACCAAAAGGCATTCTGGGAGCTGTTTATTTTATTGCAAAAGCTTTTGCACTCTCACACAAAAATCTGTTAGGAAAAATACGTTTGTTGTTTTTAGTTTGCTTGTTTGAATTTTACTTGGCAGGGCCTAAAAGCAAAACAAATCCAAGACTTGGCTGAAATAAACTAGTGATGCCTGTTTGTTTAACCCTTGGACGGCAAATTAACCCCTGTTAGAGCCAGCTTGTCAGTTTAGCACAAAGGAGCAAAACGCTTGATATTTTAAGCACATTGTGGGCTATTGCCACATATCCTCACCTATCTGTGCAAACAGAAATGCATGAAATGCCCATCAGAACCTTCTGAGAGGTCAAAGAAACATTTCTGCAGCATTTGTTTGATTTATGTTCAAAAATAACACATTTAGAGAATATTCACAGACTTCCTGTGCAAGGTAAAGTAACCAAAGATAAATGTTTCATCCCTCTGGGCTGGGGTGGGAATCAGCCAAGCACTTCTTGTGGAGTACACATATCGGGGCTGATGGGACATCAGATCAATGAGAAAACATCAGCTTAACTGTAAAACCACTAATGTCTTTAGCTGTATGAGGAAGTGGGGTCATATGTTCAAGCTTGTGGTTTATATCTGGATTTTCTTTTCATATTTTTATCTTCAGAGGTGGGAAGCAATGAAGTACAAATACTGTACTTAAATAGAATTTTCAGGTATCTGTACTTTACTTGAGTATTTATTTTTATTTTTTCTGACAACGTTTCACTTTAACTGCCTACATTTTAACACAAATATCTCTACTTTCTGTTCCTTATATTCCAAAACACACTCAATACTTTAGGTTTAACCTAGGTGAGTTGATTTATTATTTCACGTCACTGTTCACCTTCCAGACAATTTAACCCATAATACACTATGATGGACTGGCGCAGAGTGGCTGTGGTGTTCATGGTCAGTGTGAGGTTACACCAAGGGTAGCAGCCATCGATTTAAATTTAAGCTGATTAGATTCACTCACTGAACTCCACCTTTGTACCAGCTTTATACTGTCTAGCGGTTGGAAATTGGCCATGATAGCTCAAGTAACATCTGCTATCCTGTTGAATTCAGCTGGCTAAAACAAAAAGAGCAGCAGAACATGTCAACTGATCACAGCTTGTACACAAAATCTACTGGAGTTCACAACAGAAATTACTGAGACTTATTTCTAAGTGCTTCTTTTCCCCACACTGCACCATTGCAACCCATCTTAGGTTTCCCCCACCTGCTGAATCCCACTTAAACCCCTGACTACACTCAATTTCCTGTTTAGGTGTGGAGGCAGAGTCACCCATCTACAATGTAGGTAACAGCAAATAGAGCTAATATTTTTTATTCCCTCTGTTTTTCTCTGCTTGTATTCTACATAACAAGTTCAAGCTGTGTGAATTCATTAGAATTAGAATTTGAGTTGAAATAAAGTTTGCATTCCCTTTTAATATTTTTTATTATTATATTAATGTAGCAGGTGAAGGTTCAGTTAGCTTTGCAAAAAAGAAAGCTTGTAGAAGAGTTAGTTTTTAATTTTATACTTTGAATACATTTCAGTATGTACATTTGATGTACTTTTTTACTTTTACTTGAGTAAAAAGGTTAAATCATTACTTCAGCTTTTACCAAAGAATTTTTTAACACAAGTATCTATACTTCCACTCAAGTAAAGAGTATCTGTACTTTTACCACCTCTGCTTATGTTATATTATAGTTATTATCATATTATATTATAAGTCAGTCATATTCTTCTACTTCCACAGATTGGACCTAAATAAAATCCCCACTGATTTGGTTATATCAGTGTGTGTAAATAGAGCTTATATTTGGTGTACTTAGGGGAGTGGTGATGATGGATCTTTCAAGGAGGCTGAGCAATTTAGAAAATAGGTTACTACTGCTCAGTCTGAGCTTCTATTGGAAGAGACAGTATGTGATGTCAGTGCAGTCTCATCCATACACATCCTGATTTAGGCACTATATTTGAAAATAGATGTTGCAGTTTCCTGTCATTTGTGGCCTCACTTTTTTCGTTTTTCTTTTTTTTTTTATATATATATATTTCTTATATGAATTTATGCCCCCAAAGTTTTTAGTTGAAGGAGACAAGTTTTGCCCTGTTTAAAGAAAATAGCAGGAGTTCAGAACCAATTGTAAAAACGAGTGAATAACTCTATAACCATAAGAAAAAATAGTTGACAGTAAAATATCTGAATAAAAAAGGAGGGAGATTAGTGAGATACATACTAGGTCTAGTAAAGTTTTATAAAGATATAGATTATTTCAAATCGCTGAAAATTGCATTTTCCTTTTTATTTCAGGAAAAGGACAATCAAGGAACACTTGTTGACAATGCTCAACTATAAAGACTTGTAAAACGTTTCTGAAAATAGAGCCATGTTTGTTTCCGCTTTTTGAGTAGTGCCCTGGTTGCACTTGATCTGACCCTGCGCTTTGAGGTTTGTTTTCACATGCAAACTTAAATAAATCTGTTAGCTGCGAAAAGCAAGAAAAACACATACACGAAGATGACGACCTTGAAATAGAGGAATCGCGTGAGAAAGAAGCCAAGCACGCCCAAGGTAGCAGCTGACTGCCGTGGAGAGTGCACTGCCCCCCGAGGTCAAAGCACTTCTGTCATATTAGCTTATACACAGGGTCCATATTTTTCAATAAATTATGCCCCTGAAGGATAGCTGGGAGTGCTCAGGCTATTAGAGCTGCAGTCAATCCTGCCTCTTGGCGTTCCCCTGCCATACTGCTGAATTACACCTAATGAGGAAACTTACTGTGAGTGCCTCATTTTAATAGAATCATTAACTTTGAAAAATATTGCTCTCATTGTTTCCAGTGATTTTATGAGGTCTTAATGTAATGGGAATTTAAATGAAGAGATGACAGGATTTGGACATACTATTATTAACAGGGAACACTATTTATAGACATAGCCTACAAAATTTGTTAGTGAATAAATAAATAATATTAATGCCACATACTACTACTACTACTACTACTACTACTAATAATAATAATAATAATAATAATAATGTATTACATTAAGGGAAAAAAAAATCTTTTTTTTCTCTCCTTTTTTTTCTTTTGTTTTATGTATTTTTCTCTTACAAAAATAAATAAAAATAATAAAACCATGTACCAAGTCTACTTTCTGTTTCTTTAAAATTGGGGTCGATCCCTGTCTCCGCGGAGTCTGACGGCCGTCTGATTAAACATACATGCCGGGGGGCACAGCAAGAAAAACCAGGAGCGGTATGAAAGATGAAAGAAGTCCATAATGCGTGTCTACAGGACAGATTTCCACAGAAAGTCTCATTTTCCCTCCTCTTGTCACGCAAGTCCTCCTAGTGAACTCACTGCTGCCGTCCGGGGAATCAAACCCGCAACCTGGACTCCAGACACCGCCCAAACTTGGTGATGGGGATTTATTTTTTATTTATTTATTTTTTTCGCTTTGTTTTGGTCAGTAAAAGGATCTTTTTTTTTCATTCATTTATCCGTGTAACATTCACAGGGTTATCAAGGTCCAACAAACAACAAGTTGAACTTGAAGAACAAAGACTAGAGCTGACTGAATTTAACCATTTAAAGAAGCAGTTAATTACTTTCAGGTTTGCTTTATATGTCTTTTTTCGGGGAAACTGTTTATGTGTTGCTCTTTGTGTAAGCTGCATGACCCTGCAGGTTATACGGCCAGCATTATACTCCTGGCGCATTAGATGTTAAGGGATAAACAAAAATATTCACTTATAATTTTCATTTTCTCAAGAATCCTCATGTTTTCGTTGTTTTAAAAGTCCAAGTCAGTCCAACTTTGTAAATGCGCAGTCAAACTTCACTCAGACCCAAATTTGAAGTACAACAAAGCTGCTCGGTATTTTTACATAATATAGCACAGTACTTACAGGTTACTTGAGAAATTTGCAGTATTTCTGCCCTAATTTTACTATAGTCTCTCAATCAGTAGGGTACTATACGGGATTGGTTTGCTTGCCTCTGATTAGCTAAGGTGGAAACATTGTAGCTGAAAAAACAACACTCTCTCTTTGATTATAGAAAATAAATAAATAAATCGTTACAAGTACCCGAGAGGAGATTTTCAGTTTTTCAACGCTGAAAAACAACATTAATTAATTAATTAAAAAAAAACCCAACTTTATGAATAAAAGCAGATGCTGTGGATTCAGTAAAGGAAAACAAACAAACAAATAAACTGAAAATAATTAAAAGAAAAACAAATAAACTAAACCTGAAACAACAACAACAACAACAACAACAACAACAATAATAATAATAATGCCTCCTAGCACAGCCCATATAATCATAATAATTACATTATTTCGTGCATTTTTGCCTCTTATTTTATGTCTTTCTTCTGTTCTTTTATGGAATATTTTACCTAATTTTTATTCAAATTTAATTTACTCTGAGAAATATTATTTTTAAAACAATTTTGGAAACAATTACTTTCTGACTAAAAACCTGATCCCGAATACTATTTTATGACACTATGGAGAAACAACATCATCGCATATATATATATATGAAATAAAATAAAATCTCAGATTCTATTTTAAGATTTAAAATAGATGTTTACACCAGTTTACAAGAGTGTTTAATGATTTTTGAGATTTTTGAGGTTGCCAAAGGTTTTTATACTGCTCCCTCACTCAGCGCTAATACTATAGATGGTGAAGAAAAGATGTGATCTTATTAACATCTGACTTTGTTTCCGTCTGAATTCCCACCATTTTTAACAAATTAGACAATTATTGTAAATGTGTTTTTAAAAGTTTATCAGAGGGGAATTTTTGTCCCTACAAATACAGTAAACAGACCAAGTAGTAAAGTTCATCACAGCTGAACAAAGCGGTTATTTAGCGCCCATGTGTTCCTCTTTATAGAAATCGATGAGGCCAACACCTTCAGTTTGGGAGTCTGTGCTAATAATTTGGATTCTGTGACATGAAAGGAATGGGCTAATTTGAGGCTGTTTCAGAGGGAGGTAGTGAGGGAGGTCGCTACAATGCCTGGAGCCTTTTCAAGGATGGGAGGCCGAAATCTTACTGTAATGTGCTGTTTAAGGTTAGTGCAGTGGGAAAAGAAAAAGACGCCTACCGCTGAAACTGTTAGATGAATGTTATTCTGGTTTGTGTCACTTCATGCGATGAAGAGAAACAGAAAATCCTGATCACGCAGCCTGAGCTTTGCTTGGTTGGAGAGTTCAGTTTGATTAGTGTAACTGGTGCCAGCACAATGAGTCGTGATTGGAACAAAAAACAAGCCAAAGAAGACTACAGCTGAAAATCATTAATGCAAACAAACAGATAAGTAAATGTTCAAGCATTATATTACATTACACCAAAGGTAACAAATAAATTTAAAAAATCAATAAAGAAATTATTGCATTATTGTCTTATCGCAGCAGTGCAGCATTTTACTACCGCTGTCAGCCAGATGAGGGCAGTAAAGCTCAATGTAATGTGAATATGGAAAGAAAATTGTGATCTAGTCATATTTAGTAGAGGGTTATGTAAAA